>CALYDF020008871.1:0-11205 GCA_944474145.2 Dicrocoelium dendriticum
ACAATTGGGAAGAAAGATATGTACAAGCGCTACAGATCCGTGCGCAAACCGACTATGACGAGACTTGAATACTTAATGATCAGCATACTAGGGGTCTTTGCTCAGGAGACCGCTTTACCACAGGTTGAATTGATTTCAAGAGCTCCAGAGGATTCTTGCTTAGCTGAGTTTAACATAACGGCGACTCAGGTCTTCGATCTACCGCAAGGCATTAATCCCTCTAAATCTTCCTGTCCTGATTTAATTCATCCGAAGCTGTTGCATGAATTGCCCACTGAGCTAAATGGTCCTCTCTCATGTGTTTTTACTATAGCTGTACAGCTGCATCCTACATTCAGAATGGAAAGAGGCAATCATCTTTCCGATTTTTAAGGGTGGTGACAGCGCTCTTTTCGCAAACTACAGGCCTGTCAGTTTGACAAGCGTAGTAGTCAAGTTGTTTGCAAAGCTGTTAAGGGATTCAGTGGAGAACCACCTGAATAGATTCAACCTTCTCAGTGTTGCGCAACATGGATTCCGCAAGGGATTTTCATGTCTGACTAATCTACTTGTAGCTCATGAACCTGGGCCGAAACGGTAGACAGTAGTCACGCTGTAGACGTGCTATTCGTAGATTTTTCGAAAGCTTTTGACACTGTTCCACATCTTCGGCTCTCACTAAAGTTGAGATCTTACGGTGTATCTGGTCGTGCCCTTCAGTGGGTGTCTGCCTTCCTTGAGGGGAGGGAACAGTGCGTACGGGTGGGGCGTAGCCTTTCGCTCAAGCAAGCTGTCCTTATTTGCGTCCCCAAGGGCTCGGTATTGGGGCCATTGTTGTTCACGATTTATGTAAATGACTTGCCGGGAGGAGCTAGGAGTGTCATCACTAATGTTTGCTGACGACCTTAATCTCTGGAATATTGTGGATATCCCGGGTGGTCCTGAGGCAATTCAGCGTGCCTTGGATAGGCTCTGGGAATGGTCTACCTTATGGTTGATGCCCATAAATAGGGCCAAGTGCTCTGTTCTCCGAATCGGACCTGCTAATCCTCCCACCCGTTATGTTGTCGGCGGTGGTGAGCTCCGTGTCGTCACTCTGCAGGTTGATTTAGGGGTCGTACGCTCATCTGCACTTTATTCTGGCGACAATTGTAGGGGGTTTCGTATGATGTAGTTTGTCCGCTGTTCTTTCGGAATCCTAACGGCCAATTTGTTTGTGAAGCTGTTCTCGGCATTCGTCCGACCCCACCAGGAATATTGTATTCAGGCTTGTCCACCATGTCTTAACCGCGACAAAATGGACTTGGAGTGGGTGTTACGAGTGGACACTCGGTTAGTGCAGAGTCTACGGTGACAGACGTATCCTGAACGCTTGCTTAGTTTGGGGATGTACTCAATGCACTACGGAAGGATAAGAGGGGACTTGGTTCTCACTTATCGTATTTTGGCGGGTAAGATCGGCCTGGATTTGTCAGGGCTATTCAGTGCCGCTGCGTTACCTAATCTCCGCGGTCACCCACTGAAACTGCATAAATCACGGTCTGATAAGATTAGGATGGAAAATCTACTGTCGCGCCGTCATAGATCGCTGGAATGCGCTTCCAAGTCTTGTGGTTAGGGAACCTACGGTTAAGGGTTTTTCGCGCCAGCTCGAAGCTCTTGGGTGGCAACAGCAAAACGTTCCTTTTTTCTAACTGACTCACCTTCACTTTTCAGTTTTTTTGTTAATGATCCAAATATCTTGATATTCTACGTGCTTAGCTCTTTCCACTTTTTTTACCTTCTGAGTTTACTTTTTTCTCTTTCTTACTTCACGTAACCGGCCCAGCAGGGACTGCTAGGGCAGGATACGTGGACATTACTTGGTTGGACAGGGTGTGATGCCGTCCTTGTTGTAGGTCCATCATTATTTCAAGCTCTGCAAACTCCTGTTTCAACGACCCGCTGAAGAAGGAGCACTCACGGAATAATCCTATCGTTCCAGTCCTGCTTGAAGCTGAACTATAACTTTGGTTACGTACTGATTTTTGTCAATCATTATCGTGTGAGGATTTGCTGAGGATAAGGAACAATTTTTCGTTGGGTGTGCTGGTTGGGTGTGGCCTGGCAACACTGGGTGAGGGCGTTAAATGATGATGTCGGCGTTGACGTCATCCTGACTGATTTCAGCAAAGCGTTCGCCAGGGTTGCTCACGCCGAACTGCTCAACCGGCTTAGAACTTACGGGATCGGTGGCGCTCATTTTCAGTGGATCAAATTGTTCGTTGAGGATAGGCGTTGGAGGATTAAAGTAAATGATTACTATACTGATTGGTTTACCTCCCCGAATGGTGTACCCCAGGGTACAGTGCTCCGACCTATCCTGTTTCTTTTACATGTCATTGATGTGAATGAAAGTATGCAATCGCCTTGTGTGTCATTTGCTGATGACCTCAAAGTATGGCGCAAGATCCGAGGAGCAGAGGACCATGTCATACTCCACCAGGACTTGGGTCAGCTGGTTGCTTGGTCGCTGCAGCGGAAACTGCCCATTAATCCCACGAAGTGCGTATTTCTGAGCATCGACAAATATAGCCATGAACGTTTATACTTCTTGGATGGAAAACAACCAACCGCGGTTTCTTGTGTCTGGGATCCGAGAGTGTTGTCACGCGAAGACCTCAAGTCATGTGAGCATACTAAAAAAGCGTCCCGATCGGGCTTAAGGGTACTCTGGGCACAGAAAAAGTGCTCCCATATATGGACGGAGGAACTAGTTCTTATGGTTTACCCAGCACTAGTGCGTCCTCTCTTGGAAGATGGCGCACCAGCTTACCATCCGGTTAATCGGGGTGAAGCTAGAACTCTTGAGAGGGCTCAACGGCTGGCTACGTGGATGATTCCTTCTCTTCAGACACTGCATTACACTGACAGATGTACACGATTAAGGTTACCTACTCTAGAATACCGCCGACTAAGTATGGACCTCATAACCCTTTTTCGAGTATTACGGCTGGGACAGTTACCGTCTCTTCATCCTCTGTTCAAAATCAATGAAACCAGCATTACAAGGGGGCATCAAGACAAGCTAGAAGTAATGCGATTGGACAATGTAAAGCATGTTTACTGTTTTGAACGACGTGTCGTGCCTTATTGGAATCGTCTACCATCGACGATTGTGCAATCTGAAACCCTCGACCAATTTAAAAGAGGCTTGGACTTGTATTTTGCTGATCTGTGCTATAATGATGTCTCAGCGGCACTCCAACCACCTATCAACTACTCAACCGCTGGACCCATGGTGTACCTGGAGTGTACACAGAAGTTTTTCTTTTTGCTCTTAATAAATCTGATACTGATTCTCATTTCTTTGACAGACGGTCCCAACTCTACCGGGTCCTATCGCTGCAGTCCTAGACGCTATCCAGCTACAGCCTGCATCTTGTGTGCCGTTTCTCATTTGACAAAGGCGGATTTACTGTAATCGCCTTGTGTCGAAATATTGTTTTTGACAACTCTAAGAGGGCTCCGTGTGGTTGAACTGATCAGTGGATCTTCAGTTTTCCTTGTGTCGGTGTCTGCTCTCTTGCAAGGATCCTGTTGTTATATTCTTGGAGTCCACTGTTGCTTTGTGACGTGGTGAGTCCATTTCCATACACTCGTGTCACACTTGGTCTTTCCGACTGATGCTTTCTTCGATTGCATAGCTTGTCATCGTTAACCGGTTCACATCTTAGTTGCTTATCTATTACATTCAATCCTTCCTCTGAACCCCCTCCGTCGCGATGGTTGTCGAGCGCTGATTAAACTCGCCGTGTCCTCTTTCCGACGACTCTGGTCATGTGTGGCAAAGCGGAGTGTCTAAAAACGGTTACAGATTCGTCTGAGGGCATGCAGTGCGATATCTGTAACCGTTGGTTCCCTAAGACCTGTACTGGCTTGGATCGTAGACAGTATGCTCTTCTGTCCAGTAGCGTGGGTTTACTATACCCTTGTAGTGACTGTTGTGTGCGCAGGACTGAGCGTTACACGCCAGTAAAGAGCAGTTCTGTTTCTCTGGAAAGTTTGCTGTCTCTGATTGCGTTTCTAAACAGGAAAGTTGAATGGATTGGGAAGTGCCTAGACCGCTCAAGTCTTCTCTGTCAGGGGACAGTAGAAGATACTAGCAAGTTGTCAGACTCTGCATTTGTTTATTTACCGTCAAATGTCAGTATACCTGTTAGCAACGACCTTAATAGTAACATACCCTCAGATAGCGTGTTTGATTCGGCTGTTAGCGAGGGAGAGCAGTAGGCTTCTGCCCTTGTCAAAAGAAAGCGAAAGAGGGTTAAAAATCAGCAAAACCCAAGGCAGACATGAGAGGTCCTTCGGGTGCCCTATCCCCACTCTCCTCAAATTCTACTACTACTGAATCGTTACAGCTGGAATCATCTACGACATTAGAGTCTATACAAACGAACGCTAAACTGAAACTACCGACTTCCACGGAGCGTTCGGTAAGTACTCCACCTCGCGACGACTCTTATACCGACTGCCGGGTTATTTTCAGAAACGCCACTTAGTCATCTGCTGTTTTTTCCAAAGACCGCATGCTAAATGACCTTCAGTGGTTTAGAATATGCGTTACCAAACTCCTGTAGCCCGGCTTCCCTGGCATGACTGTGCGCAAACTAACCAGGCTCGGTAATTTGCCAGGTGATAAATCTCGTCTTCGCATGTTGCGACTTGTTCTGTCCACTCCGGAGGAGTGCCAAGCACTACTGCGTTTCGCCTTTAAGCTCAAGGGCACTTGTGTCATTGTGCACGCAGACCACCCTTTGGCGGATAGGCTGAAATTGCGGGAACCTATGAGAGATCTTAAAGCCCGCCATGAGGCAGAACAAAATGGTCGCCGCTTGGTGGGTTTCCGGGTGGTGAGCCAGCGGTCCACTTCCGCCCTACCAGAGCTGGTTCTAGTGGCGCACGATCCCGGACTCACAATGCTAAACCCCTTCAGGTGATCTTAAGCAATGTGCGTAGCCTGCGAAACAAGCTGTGCGAAGTCGGTGCCCTTGTCGACGACTGCTGTCCAGATGTTCTCTCATTCACTGAAACGTGGTTGTCCACTGACGTCACGGACAGTGAAGTGTGCTTGCCAGGCTACGCACTGCTGAGGTGTGACCGCACCTCTGATCGGCGCGGTGGCGTTGCTTTGTATGTTAACTCAGCACTTACCGTCTTTAAGACGTATAGTTTCCGATCACCAGACGGTAATGTTGAGGCACTTGCAGTTAACCTGTGTATTGCCTCCGCTCAACTTAAAGTTGTGCTGGTCTATAGAAGCCCCGACAGCGTTGCTAAGGGTCTCGTTGATTTCATCCGTGAACATTCGGCAAATAGGTGTTTAGTGATGTGGGGACTTTAATCTTCCCGAGGTTGAATGGCAGAATTTTCCTGCGACTTTGTTACAAAGTGTTTGGCTACCGAGCTTCTCGAGCTGGCCTTGCATGCTCCATTGCACCAGTTTGTCGATCGGCCCACTAGATTCATGATGGGTCAAAACCCGTCCATTTTGGACTTGATTTTTGCCAAATTCATTGCTTTTGTCATGGATATTGTATACAACCCATCTCTCGGTGCTAGCGGCCACGCATGTCTCCCATTTAAGTGCGCCCTTAGTCGTCAGACATGAACGTCTCGACCGAGTTCCAAACATATGGCACGCGGACTTACAGACAATGAAAGCCAAAGCCGCAAACTCGCCTTGCATCATTTTGGAAAGTGACGACATTCATACGGCCTGGGACAGATTTAGATCATACTTGAGTGAGCTCTCCCAAATACCACTGTCTGGCAGGAATAAAACTAGGGCAAAGCCACCCTTGTTTGATTCTGCTGTACGCAAACAACTTAACAGATGTGCCAGATGTTGGCGTACTTGCTTATCTGCTCCTTCATCATGCACCTTCAAGCGCTACCGAGACGCTCGAAATGCCTGCAGGCAGCATCTACGAGGTGCTCGTCTACAGCATGAAGTAGAGCTAGCTCGTATAGCCTCATCAAACCCGAAACGCTTCTTCGCGTATGGCAACAGACGAAACAACATGAACTCGTGAATCCCAGTGTTGTTTGGCCCTGACGACAATGGTGCTGTCACAGATCACGAAAAAGCTTGTTTGCTCGGAGGACAGTATGCTGGGGGTTTATGTTCGAGAGTCGCATGTACCGCATATCAGCCTGCAGGCAAGAGTTCCTTAGGGCTCCCTCTTGTAGGAGGTTTCAATAACGGAGACTCAAGTGCTCCGGCTTCTGAGGGAATTGAATCCAAATAAAGGTGTCGGTGGGGATGCTATTCATCCCAAACTGTTGCACGAGTTGACTGATGAACTTTGCCGTCCGATTACGCAACTTTTTGTGAAGTCTCTACGCAGCTGCTCTCTACCCCCTAACTGGGAGGCGGCTATTGTTTGTCCCATGTTTAAGAAAGGTGACAAGCACCCCCCTGATAACTATAGACCGGTCAGTTTGACGAGCGTGCTGGTCAAGTTGTTGGAAAAGCTTGTGAGGGACGCTCTCGAAGAACACTTGAGAGCGTTTGAGTTGCTTAATCCCTCAGCACGACTTTCGTAAGGGCTATTCTTGCCTTACTAACTTGTTAACGGCTCGCGAACACCGGGCCGAAGCCGTTGGTTGCGGAAAGGCAGTGGACGTGCTGTTCATTGAGTTTTCCAAAGCTTTTGACACCGTTCCACATTCGCGCCTTTTGTAAGAACTGAAGTCCTACTGTATTTCTGGACCAGTCTTACGATGGATTTCAGCTTTCCTAATCGGAAGGGAAATGTGTGTGCGGGTGGGTTCAAGCCTGTCCTTCCGCCAATGTGTTCTAAGTGGCGTTCCGGAAGGTTTAGTTCTTGGCCCCCTGCTTTTCACTTTATACGTTAATGACCTACTTGATGAATTGTGTGTGACATCCCTAATGTTTGCGGATGACTTGAAACTCTGGTTCACAATAGACGATCCGATTGGTCCACTAACCCTACAGAGGGCTCTGGATAGAGTTTAGGTCTGGTCCCTTTTGTGGCAGTTGCTCTTTAATTTAGCGAAATGTTCCGTTTTACGCGTTGATCTGAATGACGCACCAACACGTTATTTACTTGGCGGCAACGAGATATCGCGAGTTCAGCTCCAATCTGGCATTGGAGTTTTGCTTGTAGCGACCTGGAGATTCCCCCGTATGACTGTGTAAACTATTCTAAAATATTCAAACTATAGCTTTCTTGTGTATTAGGGAACTATTCGGTTTGCCTGTTGGAACGTTGTTCCCGTTTGTTGGAAACACGAGAACGATCTCCGCCTTTGGCGCGCGGCTCAACTGCGAACGACGCTCCGTCTACGCTCTCGACGCCAACGACATTCTCCCTAGCTAGCTCTCTCCGGGTGCCCTATTTTTAGCATTAGCTAACGCTCCTCCCGTCCAATAAACTTCTTCCCTAGTTTACTTTTGTGTCTTCTACCCACTACTTTTGGTCGGCCGTCTAGTCGCGTACCGGATACATAGCGCACGATCCACGCGCTATATGCTGTCATCAGACTTTAAATCCAGTAAACACTGGACGACAGCTGCTCGCAAAGGTTTCAACATGTTGTGAATGATCCGCAGATCATTCGGGATCATGACCACCGAAATGTTCGTTTGACTATTTTCGGCTTTTGTAAGGCCGCAATTGGAATACTGCGTTCAGGCTTGTTCTCCATGCCTTGTTCGTGATAAGATGGCAGTTGAACGAGTCCTGCGGTCCGGGACAAAAATGGTGCACGGATTAAAGAAGCTGACGCATCCGGAGAGGCTACGTCATTTGGATATGTTTTCCATGTATTACAGTCGGCTTCGGGGCGACTTGGTTCTCACGTATTTTATACTGATGGCTCAGATTTGTCCTGATTTGACTGGACTGTTTCGCCCAACTCGAGCACCAACCCTTCGTGGGCATCATCATCATCAACAGCAGTACAACAGCCATTTGAACTGATGCTTCGCTGCCATACAACCATGAGGACCTATGAAATAAAGAATAAGAAGGGGGAGAGAAGGGGGACTTACCTGAAAACCTTAATGCCCTAAGCAAACATTCAGGGTCAAGGCGCCTACGCCTTGTGTAGACAACATTCTGTCACAAACAGCTGGCTGTCGTGCAAAGATAAGGCGGCATCAGCGAGACGGGTTGGCTTGCCGAACAACCTCGGAGTGCCACCTGGGTGTTTCGGAATTTTCCCGTTCCAGCAAATGGTTCGGCGGCAGTGTTCCAGAACGTGGTGGGTTTTCGCCTGGCAAGCGTTCTCCCTATAAAAAGCCACATATGTCCGTTTAACAACACTGTGACGTTGCGTACCTGACTCGCCACTAAATGAAGTCCCTGTCCCTTGCTTCATCCTGGCGAAGCATTTTATTCCAGCAAGTTTATGCTGTAATTTTGGGGAGCATTGGGCCCCTGTTTGACAAAGGAACAAACGAAAGGCGTATGAACTGAGCAATCAGTCGCCGGCTCCCAATTGGCGCGATTCCCTGAATTCGCTCCGCTGCCTTGCGTACAGGCTATTCAGCCAAAGGTTCGGGGGCGTGTCCCCTAAGTCAGCACCCTACTTCGGCTTGGGCAACTGGGTAATATCTCGGCCTCTGACGAAGCCATGGACTTTGATGTATTGTGTTGTGTTTTCTTTTACTATTTCTGTACCTTCTTTTGTGTTCCATGGTTTCCGATGGCTCAATGTCTATTCATAGACTGTTGCTTCCTTGTGGATTTCACTGCCTCGCGTCAAAATTAACCATTACGCAGATAATTCAGCACCAACCATACTTTAAACAGTCAGTCCGATTAGGAGCAGCAGCAGCCTCACCACTTGTGTCGACTTAGCGCCATGTAAAGTCTCGAGGCAAGCACTAGACAGGTCACGTGGATTCCAGCCTGGATGGCAGGACGGACCAACAGCATCGAGTTTGGTCTTCAGTGATTTCATTTCCCGCTAACAGGTCCACCTTTGTCCACCTCGAACCTTGCGCCACCCTACATCTAGCAAACAAAACAAGGCCCTCTTCGGTAGGCGGTGACCAGGCATACGTAATACGTGCCCAAGCCAACGCAATTTATTCAGCGCTATCTGTAGTTTTTAGGAACTAGTGTGATTAGCACTGCGTAATACTCGCCCATGCACATCGTTGCGGACACGCTGGTGCCTTCCGACACCAGCAATGCTCCACAGACAACCGTGATCAAAGACTTGGAGGCGCATCAGGTCATCAGACCGAAAGAGTTCTCACTTTCATAAAGCAGGACGGTACTCACTGTGGCCTTGTAAACACGGCCTTCCTGACGGAAGGAATCTCCTTTCTGTTGCTGAAAATGCCGAATATTCAAATAGTAGTTCTGGCTTTTGCAATACGTGAACTGACTTCAGTTGCCTTGTGTAGCGGGTCTGAGCGTGACCATGCGGTGATCCCCAAGATAAGGAGATCGTTCAGCCTCAGTTAGACGGACCTTGATTCTTCCTCTTCTCTTTATTTTCACGTTTCGTTTGATCTCTTACTAGGTGGTTGTGATATGAGCATCCAGCCACCTACGAGGTATTTGCTTTTCATTGCAGCTCCCCAGGTCCATTACGACTTACGTACGCACTGGACACGGAAGCCCTCGGAATCCTCAATCGGACGAATATTACATATTTGGCGACCCTGCCAGCTCATAACACCAGTCACTGAAACAGGACTGCAGCCGTTGCCGCGATCACTTGCATTCCCTAACGCGGAATCGTCCAAACCTATCACAGCGTTCATCAGCCTATGCGTCAGCAGGTTGACACGAGTAAGGGTTACAGGCACTGAGGACAGCGCCTTATAAAGGAAGGGGTAGTGTAGCGCGCCGGAGTGTCGCAATAGCGAATTTTCGTCGAGCGTAGCGTATATTGTGATCGTCCTTTCCTCTTCTCTCTACCTTTCCATTTCGCCTTCCTGTTGTTGGAGCAGTCACCTATTGTGCGTTTTCATGCCTTCCATCTACGTCTCGCGCTCGGTCCTCTATCGGCAGCTGTGACAGTACCGCCCAGCTAGCCACGTGATGTGACAGACACACTGTTCATCCAGCCTCCGACACTTACTAGATACTTTTCCAGCTGCCTACGACCCACGTACGCCCCAGACACAGAGTGCCTCAGAACCCTCGACCGGATGCATATTACACTATGTGCCCATCGTTACTGATGCAGCTGCCAAGGTAAGTGAATTGATCAACTACCTCGAATTCCTCTTTATCAACTGTCAAGGGGATATCAGGTGGCTGATGGTCCTGCAGCAACACTTTGTAGTTGCGAAGCGCATGCTAAATGATGGGACCACTCATGAAGCTGTTCAGGGTTGATTGCGCCGCCCCAACATCGTTCAACAGTAGGACAATATCGTCCGCATAATCAAGATCAGTACTCCTTTCACTTACACCGTAAGACTTCGCAAGGGACCACTCCATGATGCAGTCTTCGACGAAATTGAACAAAAATGGGAAAATCAGGCAACCCCGACGAACGCCACTTGTTGTTTGAAAGCTGTCTGACAGGTCATCGTATACCCTGACGCGGCCTGTAGTGTTTGAGTATAGAGCACAGAAATGTTCACGTATTTCATGAGAACACCATTCCGCGCAAGTATTTCGAACATAATGCATCGATCGACTAAGTCAAAGACACTCGAAGTCGAGAAACAGAGCTATTGTCAATCTGCAGTATGTGTGGCGCTGCTCTAACAGCTGCGTCAGAGTAAATATGTGGTCTATACAGCCCCGTCCTGGACGAAACCTGCCTGCTCTTCCCTAATCCGGGCTTCCCGTTCCGCATTGAGGCGACGACCGAGAATCGAGGCCAGTGATTTTATCGCAACTGACATTAGGCTAATAGCCCTGTGAGAGGATTGTCCTGTTCTCCGAGCCGGGCATTTCTGTTGCAGACGTTCCGTTACCAAACTAGGCGGCTAATGCGGCTATTCAGTCCTGATTCGCGAAGTCTCGCAAACCAATGCCAGATCCGAATGACTTGATTGTTGCCTGCTTCAAATGTCAGTCTTCCATCGGTTCACGTGAGTCTGTCGAGTGGGCACGTCTTTTCCTTGTCGATCTGGTGCTTATTGCTGGCTTAACCTGGCCGGTGGCCGAGTAATCTGCACGTTTGCTTTACAACCACAAGGTCACCGGTTCGAATCCGCGTAGGGGTGGGCGTCCTCGCGGTATA
>CALYDF020008872.1:0-11251 GCA_944474145.2 Dicrocoelium dendriticum
GTACCGAACGTGTTGCTAAACAAATACTGCAAGGATAGCTCTCGTAAATGCATCCAAAGAAAGATCCTCGGGTACGTTAAGTACCTGGGTAGTATACGGCCAAATACCCCCTTCGGATGTCAGCTGGGGGATGCCTCACACTTTGCTGTTTCATGAGTGTGTGAGGTTTGGGTAGCTGCCTTCGGTGATTTTTTCGGAGTCATCCTTACGCGCCAAGTAACGACACTTGGCTTGTTTCCGGTGCCGAGACAACCACTCCCTGTTTAGCAGAGAGCTTACGAGGTTTCCTGGCTCTTCTTCGCTTAACTCGAAGTGACCCTTGTACCAACCATTCGGCATCGATCAGCATAGGTTTAGATACGACGTCCGAAGCTGCTTCATTTTTGTGGTCGGTAGCCATCTGGACCGGTGACATAATGATAGGTGCCACAAGCTGATCATCAGTGTAAGCGATCAAATCTGCTTTGTTGGAGACCGGAAGCGTCGTCATAAGCAGATCAATCTTAGAGCGAAGATCAGAGAGCATCGAGAACGAACGCTCTACATTTCGCAGCCGGGTATCAAGAGATTCATCTCTCGTACGAAAGGCTGTGCGGCCTTGCCGGCGGCTGCAGCAATTGGCACAACGGAACAGCAACTTTTTGCTAGAGGCAAGCGCTGCATACTGCTCGGTATTTAGCTCCGTACAAAGCTGATGGTACCATCGGTTGCAGACATCGCATTGCATACCGCCTGAATCGTCAGTTACTGGTACATTGCAGCTTGGTCCGCCACAAAGTGCACTAACCTCAGAATCCGAGCCATCAGGAACAACAGCCTTGGTGCATTGCGAGACCGACATACTGGAAAACAGAGTGATTATAACACGTATGCAATAGTTAAACGACCACAATAAAAAGGCAGAAAACGGGGTGCTAAACGGGGTTAAAACTGGGAAAAACTGGAAAAATTACCAGTAAGCGCCAAAGACGCTTTGACCAGAACCGCTTTAATCGATCCAAGATATCTTGGATCAGAGGAAATTTGACAATAGTCAAATTTCGTTTCAAGTGTTTATTCAAACACTGTTTTCCACGTCAATTCAACTAAAAATCTCGATCAGTATGGCACGCCAAAAGTCAAGTTACCGCGTAGCACTCACAAGTTCAAGTGGGACTGGAATGATAGGATGGATCCCGTAAGTGTTCCTTCTTGAGCGGGTCGTCGATTCAGGAGTTGACAGGGGTGCTCCGACTTCTTGCTGTGTCTAAAACGAAAGCACCCGAAAACACCCTGGTCCACCAATTTAATGCCCACGTTCCTTACATTAGCTGTCCCAGCTATGTCAGTTACGTGAAGTAAGTAAGACAGGAAGAAGAATCGAAGGTAAGAGAGTAGGGGAAACCAGTTAAAAGAAGAGAATAATACCAATGGCGCGGAAAAGTAAAGAAAATAGAATCGAAGTACGAAGATGCGAATTTGTCAGGAAAACGGAAAGGTTCCGTGTTGCCACCCAAGAGCATCTAGTTGACGCTCAAACCCATTAACCGTAGCCATTTTGACAACATTTTCTGGAAGCAGGTTCCAGCGCTCGATGACTCGAAGCGATAAGCGCTTCTCCGCTCTAACTCGATCGGACCGCGGTTTGTCCAGCTTCATATAATGCCCGCGGAGACCAGATAATCTAGCAGGACTAAATAGCATGGACAAATCAGGGCCAACCTTCCCAGTCAAAATACGGTAGGTTAGGATTAGGTCCCCTCTAATCCTTCGATAGTGCATTGACTGCATCCCCAAATTAAGTAGGCGGTCGGGGTACGTTTGCCCTCGTAATCCATTGACCAACCTAGTACCGACACGCAACACCCTTTCTAGTGCCATTTTGTCCCGGACAAGGCATGGTGGTCAGGCCTGGACTCAATATTCTAGGTGGGGTCGCACAAACGCTGAGAAGAGTTTCACAAACACATCAGCGGTTAGGGTCCCAAAAGAACGACGGATAAACCACAACATCCGGAACCCTTTACTAACCGCCTTCTTCCAGTTGTCTCCAGAGTGTAATGTGGAACAGTGGACGACACCTAGATCAACCTGATGAGTCACGTGAGGAAGTTCACTCCCATCGAGCACATAACTTGTGGAGGAATCAGACGCACCGATACGCAGCACTGAACAATTTGCCCGGTTTATAGGCAGCAACCACAAGACAGACCATTCCCAGAGTCTATCCAGAGCCCGTTGAAGAGCCATAGGACCTCCAGGGATATCAACAATATTCCAGAGATTTAAGTCAGCAGCAAATAAGAGCGATGGCACCTCAAGCTCCTCCGGCAAGTCATTCACGTAGACAGGAAAAAGCAGCGGACCTAGGACAGAGCCTTGCGGAACGCCGCTAAGTACAGCTTGTCGAAACGAAAGCCTGCTTCCCATACGAATACACTGTTCCCGTCCATCCAGAAAAGCTGACACCCACTGGAGAGCGCGACCAGCTATTCCATATGATCTCAACTTCGGTGAGAGTCGCGAATAGGGGACAGTGTCAAAGGCCTTGGCGAAGTCAATGAACACCACATGCACCGCATGTCCACTGTATACGGCTTCAGCCCAGCTCTCAAGAGCTACCAGCAAGTTCGTCTGACACGAAAACCTTTGCGAAAACCATGTTGCTCGACTCAAAACAGTTTAAACCTAATTAAATTGTTCTCCACTGCATCTCGTACTAATTTGTCAAGTAACCTAACGACCACGCTAGTCATGCTGACAGGCCTGTAATTAGTTGGTTGGTCTTTTTCACCGCACCTGAAAATTGGGCAGACTAGTCTCCTTCCATTCGGTAGGCAAGATACAGCTGTTGGGTGACTTCTGAAACACACAAGTCAGAGGTTCACTGAGTTCCCCTGCCAATTCGTGCAACAATTTTGGATGAACAGAAGCTGGCCCAGAAGCCTTAGTTGGGTTCACCTCTTTTAGCAACCGGAGAACTTGGGACTCTGTTACAGGAATTTCATCCAGACAACAGTCCTCAGGGACGCTTGGAGCTAACTCTTTACATGGCGTATTTGTCTCGCGGACAAAGACGTTTGAATACTGCTTACCAAGCACGCATGCCTTGGCATAGTCGCTATAGGCATGGGTCCCATCTCCTCGAAGCAATGCTGGACTGGGCGAGTTTGCACCACAGTCTCGTTTAACGTAAGCAAAGAATCTCTTGGGATTTTTCGAAGCAGTATTAGCTAAGTCCTTTTCATACTGAAGCCGGGCCAACCTAAGATGTAGCTTGCACTCATTTCGAACCAAGCGATACTTGTCAAACGTGCTGTTCGAAGGAGCTGTTCGGTAAGCTCGCCAGCATCTAGACCGCTTCTTTAGCAGGCCCTTCCAATGGCTCATTCAGGATTCTCAATCTATTATTAGCCGAGGTCCCGGTTTCACGACAGCCAAATTATTATCTCGCATTTCCACCATTGTACAGTTCCAATCATGGACATATGAACCATTTTCTACTGTCAATGTTACAGTTGCCATATGATGTCTGTACAGTTGTACATAACTGATCATGCCTCCGTGGGCGTGCCTCGCATAGTCGAGAATGAAATATTTAGTTATTTACTTATGATTGCAGACTACCACACGATTGCTGTTCAGCCACTCGACTACGTAAGATTCCCGGCCGATCTTGCCCAATAGTCATGAAATTTAGCAGCCCCAAGCTGGCCAAACGATTCCTTGACTCCCGATATGTACTGAATCAGCACGCAAACCTCGGACCAATTCTGACAAAACAGGACAGAACCCCGCTGCAGAGATCAACTTTGCCTACTAGTTCAGTTTCTCAGAAACAAGAAACCCGTGTGCCATCATTCCCAGAATCCCAACTCACCAATGCGCAAGAAAATCCAACCCACACGGCCTCTTCCTCGACTCTGTGTGACTTTGACCTGGATTCCTCACAGCGGCTAACATACCGCGATGCAAAAATTCCAATAAAGACAAAAGTCGGTCAAAATTATTGTTGTCAAGTCTGTAACATCAGATGAAAATTTGGCTGTTATCTTAGACACGACCCAATACAGTACACAGGCTGTTGATATGTCTGACTTGCGCGCCACAGACTCTGAACTTGAGAGTGTAGGCTTTCTATTAGTATATGCTACATTAGCCAGCGTTGTCGATGACCCATGCAATTCTCTATCGACATATCGCCAGCGACCTGCAGCTAAAAGCAACGATGTTCCACAGCTCTCCCCCGTCGTCTCACATGGAATCCATATCAGTACAACAAAAGGCCTATACCCAGACGTTCCGGTATTGGTAAAATATACTCACTGTCAGTACCAAAACTACCACCACCAGATGGCTCGCTCGCATACAAAAGGACCTCCAATGCTCCTTTTTTGACCGAAGTCCATTGCCAACCAAACACAGCCTCGTCGTCGGAACTACCTACTCAACACCCCAAACCCAATAAAGCACTTTCAAATTCGCAACAAACCCCGTTACACTACCGACCGCGTTAAACCAATAAACCTGCAACAACAACAACCGATGACTATTACACCTTCTGCTACAACATAGCAAGTCTTACCCGGGATTGTTGCGCCGACCAGACCCAGCCAGCCAATCAAATAACCATATATACTCGAACCAACAATTCAAACTGCCCAAACTCCAACTTATCAATAGCAGTTCAAAACACACGGCTATACGGCGCCCAGCCGAAGACGACGGTATGCTGCTTTTGACAACCCGACATCAAACATAAATACCACAGCTCCTTTTACTTCGACTAACCGCTCTCACACATCAGGAATTCTGCAGAATATTTAATCGCCGAGAAGTGCCACACCTATTGCACCCTTTTTTGTATGGAATACAACAGGGCATGGTCCACCACGTCCAGTTCTCCAAGAGCCCGCACCTGCTCTTTATCAGCTACAGAGACTCATTTATACACTGCAGCCAATCCATAACGGCTGGTTCCAGCCATAAGCGTAACAATCTTGGATCTCATACTGACAAGTTACACGTCAGCGGCCGGTAGCCACCAGTGTGACAATCCGCCGCCCCCAGAACACATATCCGCTGCACTTAACTCACCTATTCCAAGCACTTCCAAACTACCTGTTTACGACATCACTGCAGAAGATGGCGACCAGACGACAGGGCTCTGTGGTTACTACACGTATACATTCTTCCTCCTCAGTGCACGATCGATCAAAAATAAAATGCATCTCCTAGGCCCCCACATTCTTCTGTCACGACCGCATATAGTGCTAGGCACGGAAACGTGGCATTCGGCCGATGCTTCTGACACACCACTATACATACCGGCGTACACCATTTTCTATGGTGGACGCGCCAATCACCGAGGTGGCGGATGTCTCATATACGTCAAGAACGAGTTTCATGCAACATTTTTCCAAACCGTATCCCTTGGCAATTCTGAAGAGTCAGTATGGATTCAGACCCCTGGAGGTCCACAGGACCTCTTGATAGGCTGTCCATGCAATCCACCGCATTCCTCTTGTGCTAGCGTTGACAAAATTGTCAAGCTCTTCCAGGAAGTCTCCTTTCTTCCTGCACGCTATAAAATCATTGCTAGAGAGTTTAATATGCCTCATGTCTCGTGACATTGTACATCATTTGTCTCCACTCTAAATGTTATAACATAGGAGTTTAATGATGTTTGTATCCACGCCTGTTCGTTACGGCCTTGGTCGTCTCTCACATTCCCTTTACTCCGATGTCCGGAACTTCTTGGGGATCTGGGATAGTACCGAGAAACCGCTTTGTCCGGGACAGAACAACCAATAAGGACCTATGAAACATGGCTGTACAAGAAACGGATAAACTGCACTCACTACCAGGACCGTTGTCCAGTGATGATAGCTGGACTCGAGTACTTCACACACCTGAAAAGCATACATACTCCTGAAAAATCCAGACTCAAGAAACTGACGTTTTGCCCACCTGGATACCCACAAAGACGATTCTTCGTGAAGCCCACATCCTCGATCCGTCTCAGCCATTATGGCGGCCTTGCCCAAGATACCGGATCAAATAACAGAGGAAATTGAAGGTCATTTGCCTGCGGATATCTGAGTGTGAAATCAGTCGACTACCTGTTCTGCCAGTTTTATATTAGTGCACTGACAAATTTCTGACAATGTTCCAGGACGTGGTGGGTTTTCGCCTGGCAAGCGTTCTCCCTATAAAAAGCCACAAATGTCCGCTTAACAACACTGCGACGTGGCGGATGTGACTCGCGACCGAATAAAGTCACTGCCCTGAACTACTTACTGGCAAGTCGACCAGAATCATTATTCAATATTGCCCTGTCACTTTTAATAATAAGTTACGCCATGCGTTTTTCATTACACATGTAGTGCCCCGACTGTTTCTACTACGCACGCGAGAATTCAACGTTTTGTCATTCATTGAAGACTCCATCCCGTGACTACTTACACAATTTCCGCAGACTGTACAACCTTCGGCTTACTGCCGACTACACTCATAGCAACGTGTTTGTTGCGAAACAATATTGCATGTAAATATAGATCATGTCTTGCTTGGTGTGTCTCGACAAATTCGAGAATAAACTATTTATTTATTTATTTATTTAATCAGTCAGTCCCACTAAAATATAGAGCCCTGGTAGACACTATTTTCACACACGACTGGAATCAGCATATGAATTCACCGAGTAGACAAGCTAATATACTGGACTTAATATTCACTAACGGCATTTCCCATGCCCACGCCAGCGTGTTAGACATACCCGGCAGCGACCACAAGGTAGTGAAGCTGTCTTTTGCTCTGCCTAAATTCCATTACCAAGAAGGTAACAAGTATGAGGTATCTCGCCTCCTTCATCGCATCAACGGGAAAACATTTGCTTCCCTTCTCCGAGCATCACCCTGCGACGATTTCTTCCTCTCCGAAAATATAGCTACTGCGATCAGGGAGCTTTATAACCACTACACGAACTGCTTAGACATCCTTGCCCCCAAAAAGTGCAAGCTAAGAAGGCGGCAGACTCTTGATGATGCTTCCACAAGCAAAACTAGCTAATAGGCTTAAGAAAATGCGCTCCCGCTACAGCAAGGCCAAAGACTTTCATCTAATCATCCGCATGAACGAATAACTAATCGACTGGAGAATTTCACAAAACAATGCTCCTACATTAGCTGAGCACGCAGCGCTTTGCACTGACAAAACCAAGTCTCTTATTCGACTAATGAAGCAGCGGGGTGGCACCAAAGATATACAGATCACTACCCTTCAGCTTCCTGATAGAACTATAGTCACTGATGCGGTCTAGCTCTGCGACTGCATTAACACGCACTTCCGTAACTCCTTCCCTAGCAAAGACTGGCCACTGCCAACTACGATTAGAAAGTTCACTGAAGGTCAAATACACACCATTGACTTTGAATTAAATAACATCAAGCGAAAACTTTGCTCCTTGAAAATGTCACCCTACCCAGGTCCTGATGGTGTCCCTACTTCTGTACTAATTTTTGGAGGACCGGATATTCCAGTCCTGCTCCTCAATGTCTTCACCATCTTTATGAAGAGCGGACAATCCTCGTCTAAATGGAAACATGCAACCATCATACCACCACACAAACGAGGCTGCCGAAAAAATATTGACAATAACCGTCCTATTAGCCACACACCCATTGCTCTAGACTTATGGAAAGCATAATAAAGAACGGACTGCTTCGTTTTCTGTTGCAACGCAACCTTATTAATAGGTCCCAACACGGGTTTCTGCCTACTAAATCTTGTCAAACTTGCCAGTTTGCTTTCTTAAACAACGTTACACACTCCATAGACCTGGGTCGAGCGCTGGTCATCATCTTCATCGATATGAAAAAAGAATTCGACCGTGTTCCACACAATGGTTTGTCGACAAAATTAGCTGCATTCGGTGTACCTGTCTGCCTCCTTGCTTGGTTTTCTTATTACCTTTCTAACCGAACGCAGTCAGTGCTACTTGGCGGTCTCGTCTAAAAAGGGATCTGTAACCAGCAAAGTGTTCAAAGGCAGCGTCCTAGGTCCTCTGCTGTTTTTACTGTACATCAATGATGTATTCCAGGTCTTTCAGTACGGCACTCCCCACCTCTTTGCTGATGATATAAAAGTGGTATTCTCATTTGATCCTAGCTGCCTACGCAATGGTCTCTCCAGCATTCAAAGCGATCTTGTCGCTGCTTTATCAGGGTGCGCCCTGTGGAAACTAGCGTTTTCACCAACGAAATGTAACGTCCTTTCCTACCAGTGCTCTATACCGCCGAACATATTAACCCTTAACGGAATACCACTAGATAACAGCATTAACGTGCGCGATCTCGGGGTGCGCTACTCAAGTTCACTGAATTTTGCGGAACAAGTGAGCTATAGCCCTGCAACCTCCAGGTCTATCGTTGACTATATACTGAAGGCAATGGGCCTGTTAGAGTCGCGACAAGCTCTACAAGTTGTGTGCCTGACCTATATTAGAGTACTACTCGATAGTGGTTACTAATTCACGCAAAAGTGATAGGATAGTCATCGAGAAAGTCCAGCGTTCGTTCACTAAGCGCCTTCTAGGATCAGTTACGCTCAGTTATCAAAGCCGCTGCAAGCAGCTTGGTCTGGAACCACTTTTGTCGTGGAGACCTGAAACCAACCTAGTTTTTCTATTTAAGCTAATCAAAACATCGGACTCAAGTATTGAAAGATATTTTCAACCGCCGAGCGACACACACCATCCTCTACGCAACATGCCACATTCTATCTCACTACCAAAGCCCGCTGCTCCATACGCTTTAACTTCTTCCTCTATAGATATGCGCATGTGTGGAATAAGTTACCTGAAGTCATCAGGGCATCTGATAATATCCTGCAATTCTCCACGGCCATAAATAGACTGCTTAATTTCCCCAAAATAGCAGACATCTTGGGCACCTGCATCCCTGTGGACGAGCTGTGGGAGAACGGCCCCGATCACATATAGAATTCCATACAAATCCTTAATTGTGTAAAGGAATCCCAATGCGCCAAGAGCCTTGTTAGACTATACACCCAGAACCAATAAGTCCCCTTTCAAACCGACCCTGTCCTCTCCTTGTCACGCTCTTCGCATTTCATTCCACTTCTATCGGACTGACGTTTGTCAGTGTCCTGTCCTGACCAAGCCTCATTTGACTGGCCTGCTTCTCTTTGACTCACTCCAGACTACCGAAATGTAAACGGTTACGACTCTGTAAACCTCTGGCTATGATCCCTCTTCCCGAGAGCCTGCTGGTCTTGCTCATCCTATTTCTTAACCTAGCCACCTCCGTCACTAACCTGTCCATGTCTGCTGACCCTATCGGAATATTGTGACAGTACCGGTCATTGTTCAGAAGGCAGAACACTCTGTTCCCCTCACTCGTTGTCTTCCCCCACCTTATCAATAACCCAGCGCTGTGTGCTGACCTAGTTTCCTCCGACCGGTCTCTTAATTTCTGATTGCCTACAGAGTACTGAGCTGTAAACCGTATATGCTCGGCACAACCCAACCACTATTTCCTTCAACCCGAGTGCTTATACCCAACTAACTAATTTAAACTCTCCCATATCTAACATGTCTATTTCTGCTGACACTCTCTTTTTGTCCTCTCAACTTAACTGTACTACTAAATCTCACTGTGCCGACTAATACAGCCTCGTGTATTTCGGCTCCTACTTTCTGACGTCTCTGACTACTGTGACGTTACCGGCCAATATTAAGGGGACCAAATACCCTGTCCAGATACCTTAGAGAGTCTCGTTGTCTTCTCTACTCCTAATCAGTAAAGCTTTCTCCACTCTGACCACGTTCTTTCCATACTTCTCTGTCTTCATTCCTCCTTCCATCGGACTGCTAACTCTCAGTACCCTGCCCTGACCGAGTCTCATCTGACCAGTCTACTTCTCTCTGACTGCCTTCAAAACTACAAAGATACGAACGGTCTAGGCCCAATGCTACGCTAGACTGAATGCCATGTTCTCCTCACCTCAAACGCCTGCCAGAATTGCTTAACCTTTATTAACTTATTAACTCCGCGAGCCTCTTAGACTCATTCACCCTTTATGGTTATAGCTTTCTCCTCATCGTTATTGTACGTCCTAATTCTAGCACGCCGACTAATCCAGTCTTGCCAGATCCGCCTCCTGTTCTCCGGATTCATGCAGAATTCTGAAACGTTGCATCCCTAGTTTTGGTTGACCTAACGGTCTGCTCAGATTTCTTTGGAAGCCTAGCAAATTTTACACTCTTTATCAATAAAACCGTCCTCATCCCCACCCTGCCAGATCCTTGTTGTTGTGTCTGGTTGCATTTCTTTAACTAGACAGTCAACTCTGTACCTTGTCTTAATCTAATCTCATCTGATCAGTCTCCTGCTTTATGACTGCATCCATACTACCAAGACATAAATGATCAAGGCACTACATATCCAGCGTACCAATTTCCTCACCCCGAGTACTTTGCTGGATTAGCTTACACTATTAGTATAGCTCCTTTTAATCAGTAAAGCTCTCGATTCTGCCCTTGTCATTTCCGTACTGCGCTCTCTGTCTTCAGTGTTCGCTGATTAAGCAAGCAGCGCTTGAAAGATCCTTTACTCTCGGAACTCTCTCAGATCACTTTTATGTTAACGGCCAGTGTTTGGCTGACGGACGGCTATGTGTGCTTCCTTAGTTTCTTCACCATTTATCTTGACCCAGTACTTTCATTATCGCGCTCGTTGTATTCCTGCCTTCCTCAATCGGACGGCCATCTCTCGGTGCCCTGCTAAAACTCTATTTCCCTATCTCTGATTGCGTCCATGCTACAAAGACACAAAGGGTCTAAACTCTACGGACATGACGCTGTTTCGCTCCCCACGAGAGCCTGTTTGACTTTTTACTCTTTACTGGTATAGCCTATTTACGTACTTTAATAGTACGACTTAAGGTGATTGCTGTTTCCATTCCTTTTTCTACTGGATGGCCAGCTAGCACTGCACTGCCGTGGTCAAGTCTCGCTGACCTGTCTCTATCTGCCCCCTCCAGTGCTACTAATACTTAAGCGGTATACGCTCCGCAGACTAAACAAGATGTTTTCCTTACATTTTGAGCCAGTTAGACTTGCCCACCATTTATTGTTAGTTTTCTTCTCGCCTTTACTATGTGTCCCTTTGCAAACGCGCCGACTACTCCAGTCTTACCTGATCGGCCTGCTGCTCTCCGGATCCATTCAGACTTCTGAGACGTCACCTTT
>CALYDF020008873.1:0-11287 GCA_944474145.2 Dicrocoelium dendriticum
TTTTTGGCGAGACACGCCTGTGACGGCATGTTCAGCTAAATAAAGCATTTTCTAGTTCAACGACCACGAATGATTGAAAAAATGTACAACAGTAATGGAAATCGTTTTTCAATTTTACTTGTTGTTTCAATAAATAAATAAAGGTTTTCTACAGGATGTCTATATCCGATTTGATAGGTCTTCTGAGAATATTAATACTGAAATGGATGAAGTAGATGTCAATTTTCTTTTAGCACATTTATTGCCCACTTTGTTCATGGCTATTTAATAGTATCTAATTCTGGAAGTGGCACTCACATGGAACCGATGCAAGAGGAGCATCTTGTTCGAAATCGTACAGGCCAGAAACAAACTGTGGGCAAGGTAGATCGCCAGGTTAAGCATGTGAATCTTTCGTGATAAATCTATTGGAAAAGAATCCCCGAAATTGCTGCTAGCCAAACGAAACACAAGGTGAACCAAACCATGCGGCATTTAAGTCACGAAAAACAAGCCGAGGAGTATAGGAGCCAGCGATGAAGAGGTAGATTACGATGCGATTGCATAGATGCAGTATCAATCGGAACTGACTATGTTGTGCAAACAGTGAGCACATGTGAAAGGTGGAAGAGGTGAAGAAGAGACACACAATGTCCACCCCGTACACCACAGCGGTGCATAACTCGATACAGTTGTCCGCCTTAGTGTACAGTCGGAGCAGCCCGAGCACACTGACTGGGACCCAAGGCAGATGGGTGGCACAATTGGCTAGACGCCCCAGTGTGGTGGGACAATACGTCCCACCTGGTAGGGCAGGTGTATTCTTCCACCTGATGGCGTTTTTCATTGTTCGGAGGTTATCCCATACCTCAGTTCCACGGATCAAGCATAACGTCGGTGGTAATTAACCCCACCGGGCATGCACTACTCTACACGTCATTGATGCATGCATCAACTATTCATCTCAAATTCTAAATGACTCACCCTATACATAATATCCTGGCCAGTACTTCGTCCATACGGACACAATTTAAAGTTTTATATTCTCCTACCACGTCGTATTGAAACTCTATCCTGCCTTTTCTATCACTCTTACTAATCGATCCAACAGGACTGAAATGCCGCTTTCGTGATCGTATGCTTTACTGAAGATGCAAATTTTCCTTCACTGCTGTCACTTGTTATTTCTCAGGGATGCTTTGTTGTTGTATAATAATGCGCTATGTTGGTGTGCGAAATGCTAAAAATGCACCCATACAAGTGGATGAAGCTTACTGTGACTTGACTTGACTCCGGACCATTTGAACCGGATTGTGGTTAATCTAGGTAGCACTTTTGAGATTTCGTCTTCCACCAGCCGTTGTCTGACTGAACACCGTGTAATGATGACGTCTTTCAGTGATCCTCCACTGATGTGTACAGGATTATGGCTGGTTTGAGTAGCTGTGTAGCCTGCGTTTTCTGATTTGCAAACATCCACATTGACATTCCATTGACCAACAACCGTTCACATTCTTGTCCGTCAAACAATTTCTGGAAATGACAACGGAGAGATCGGTTAGTGCGCATGGTTTGGCCTCATGGTTACAGGAGAGCATTTTGCGCGACCAAATTCGGTGGATATGGTAACATTGTAGACCTGATTCAAATTGTCAGATCAAGTTGCATTGATTTCCTTTCCTTATTCGTGCTCAGTTGCTGCTGTTGCTTGGTACTGTGATTACAATTATGGCTATCACACTTATTGGTAAGTTCTGGACCCCAAAACACGAAAGTCCCACCGTCTGTTGTCACTCGAGAAGTGCTTTGTTTTGCTCTGTTGTGGGTCCATCTTTGCTGTTGTGCAGGCATGCAGCAGTGATTGTTTGTGGTCATATAACCCCAGCTGTTACTTTTGTGGTCTACTCGAATGTTCCTAAATTGTTGCCCCAATTCTTAATGCTTTCTAAAAGGTGGTCTAACCACTTGTTAATGCAGTCATGCCGTCAATGTGCTGCCAACTACAAACTGCCTTTCTAGAGACATTTACTCCTATTCTAAAAAGCTCATTTTTATTTGTGTTGATGTCAACTGGTGCTATCATTGTCCATCTTCGTGAATGGATTGTGAGTACAATTGGATTTCAAAAGTCATGAGCACTGGTTATTGTGTTGCCCTACAGCACCGCAATCTTTCACTTCGGATCCGACCCCATTCCAAAACTGCGATTGCTAGTCGCAGTCGAAGCTCATAGTAGATGTTCCAAAACCAGACTATCACGTATTATTATACACTAATGGTGGCCCTATCAGTTGCGGTAAATGTGAGTGTCTCATCACTTCGGTAGACTGCTTCACTCGGTGAACGGCATCAGTTATTTTTCGCCATTCACTGGAAATCCACTTTATTGGGTGTTCCTCACTTCAGACTTACCAATACCTGAACCGAATCGTGAATAGTTCCATCTCCAATGCAGTAGCACGTCACTCAGAATGTTTGAACACCTTCTGTCGCGATTGTCTGTTTCCTCATATCCCCTTAAACATTCACTTTGGATTTGTCATTTAGCAAAGCGTTTGCAGCACATATAGTAGATAGTGACTTTTTCTTGTTATGGGGTACTCTTTTCATAAAATTATACACAAGTTAGGCATCTTTTTTCTCGTAAGCGTTTCGTTCCGTTTTAAATATTCTAATCAGGAGGACTGAGTTGTCACCATGACGATGAGGTAAAATACTCAAGTTTACCACTTTTTGTGACTTTTCCTTTGACCTGTTGCGGAGACCAACTTACTCGCCCTGGTTATGCACATGGAACAACAGCTGTTTGTACTTGTTACTGCTATCCTCTGTGGTTCACGAACAGTAACGGATGTGTACGTTTGGCCAGATTTCTCACACCCCATAGCATGTAGCATGCTTGTCTCTTGCTTCTCGTTTGTGTGCTCATAAATGGTTTGGTCGTTTTGGGGTAACCCGATCCATCCAACTGATGCAATTCCAACGGATCCAAACAGAATGAAATTTGTTGCGTGGTTGTCAATTTCTAGGGCAGGTGATCAACCACACCACAGCGTTTTGATGCAAACACATTTGATCATGAATCTAATCCCACCAGTACACATCTGATTGGGTCACCAATGGAATGAGCAGAAGTATGGCAGAATTGGTGTCATAATGACATAACTCAAATCATTCAAGGAACGTTAAGGCTCAGTAAATAATTACTTCGAACAACAGTTACTTATATGACCAAAGATGGCATTCCTAAACGGATAGGGTATCACCACATACCATTATTACACTACCTTACACCTTACCTAGAGGTGTGAACTGCCCAAGCTATTGTGCTGCAATGCAAAAGATATGGTCCATTAAAAACGAAAGACTGATCATTACAGAATGCAAAATAAATGTCAAAAAGTCAAGTGATACAGTATTATGCATCAGAAATGAGATCGTGACTAGAGGGAAAAGTAAAGAAAGATAGGGAGAAAGGGATCCTGACGTCTTTGCACAACCACATTTACCGGTCTGTGGATATGATTCAACTAGAAACAGGAATAAAGCAGCAAGGTAACTGATGGAACATTTAGCCTACTTCTTTCAGGAGTACTTATACAAGAATCAGAGACAGACATCTCATATTGTTTGAATTCAACCACCTGTTCCTCCCGCGCACCAACTTCACATATGCAATGAAACGTTTTTGAACTTGGCATCCGATTTCGTCAGCTTCAGCTGCTAGAGCAACCTAGGGAATTGCATGTCATTCTGGTCCAACTACCTGGAACCCGATCACGCGCTGGTCTATGGAGAGATATGCCAGTGTTTCGGGGGTGCCCAAGGATTACTTACCGCGAACAGCGTAGCTACTTGCTCGGCCAAGAATAGTTATCAGTCTTCACTGGCGGGCGTACTTTGTTGCAATCCTCCACAAGATATTCAGCGACACGGAACGTTTACACATATGTAGTGATTACTTCCGGGCAGTCAATCTGCTGTCTTTCTCGACGTTCTTTAAATGAGTGGATCCTTGCCCGCTGTGTGGAGTTGTTCGACCCTAGAAGTGATATCCCGGCAGAATCAGATAACGATGCGCAGCATCACTCTGCCAACCTGCAGCTCAACCATAGCCTGCGCAAAGATCACGAGGCTTCGTGAGTGGAGGGTAATATAGCGAAATAGACCACTGTCCTCTCTGGGAACACGCACAAGCTTCTCCAACGCATTCGGTCCACTAGTCTCAGGATGATTGGTGTCAGTGAGGTTATTTCGCAGGTGAATAAGACTCCGATCACCAACCAGCAGTGTTTACACCACTTGGCAGGTCAATTTCACACGCAGTTTAACTAGCTCTCACTATTTATTTGTGCGCGTAGTATACTCGGTTGCCTACCTTGGCTTCTCTCATTGTAGCCACCCAGTAAAGCAGACGTTTGTTTCGAGATTTGAAACCTGACGCGGTTCACAGCTCACAAACGAGGCGCACTTTCTACGAAGTTGTTCATCTTCGGCGGTATAGTAGTCGTTAATCAGCTAAGTTCGTTGATTTTAAATACTGATATGAAGAAACTGTACCTTCCACTTGGGTCTAATCAGCTATTGGCCCGATTTTACAAAAGGCTCTCCCGCCTTACATGTCAATAATCGGTGGAGTAGCTTCATTTTGGTCGCCACTAAGCTGTTGGCATTTATTCTGTTTCGCAGGCTATCCACAATACGTGAACCGTACTATCATACATAACCATTGGGTTTCCGTCCCGGTCGTAGATATATGGATCAAATCTGAGCGCACCGCCAAATCCCCAAACACCGCCATATTTACCATACGCCAAATATCGTCGCATTCCTGGTCATACAGGTTGCATTCAGCCCTGTTGATCGACTGCTTCATGAGGTCGCATAGCAAAGAACGGGAACCAGCAGATGTATACCACCATTCTATGTTCACTTTAATTTCGAGCATCAGCTAGGGTGAGCGATTACGGTAAGCCTTTCTCGCCATTCACTGCCAATACGGATGTACATCAGGACTGCCTTATGTCCCCGTTTCTTTTTAATTTTGAAGTCGAAGACGCCTTGTTGAAAACTCTTGTAGGCTTACATTGTTCGGCCTAAAGCTTCTTACATATGAACGCGCGACTGGCCTAGATTATGCTGATGATATCGCCTTAATTGTGGATGATCTGCATAGCGCATAATCTATTCGCCTAGTTATCATGCGTCGATTTTCCGAATTCGACCATGTTTAAATGAACTGGAGCGCTCAATTTTGGCTGCAACACGGAATTCACAGTGGAGCTATTAAACGTTGCATCCTTGAGAATACGAGGATTCCATGTGACAAGCTTGGTTTGTCGCGCCAGTTGCGATTACTAGGTCACAATAAAATAATAAAATATGATAAATGGCATATTCCTCGGTGATTCGAGGTGCAGTCCAACTATGTGGTCCGATCAATGTGTACAACAGGGTCGCAAAAAATAATCAATTTGTTCACGCTTTTACAACGGATCCAAAACAGGTATTAAAGTAATTGGCACGATTAAGGTATTAAAGAAATTAGAAAACCAGGGACAATAACACATGCAGATCTAAACGGATGTTCAGTTAAAGTAATACAGCCACTCGTGGAACCATCCCCAGAGGACCTGCTTCCATGCAAGGTATTCCCTCGAAAGGTTTCGCCCGCACTTCCATGCAATACCTGGCCGCGTGCCGGTGTGGCACTGTAGCATATGAGTTATCACCTGTTTATCATATGTTGTGTTCTTTTTAGGATTGCTTTTATACACGTATTATGAGCGATGAAGCCTCAGCCCAGTCCGTCATGTGGATCATTCAATTATGGCACTTTTGTATCCGCCAGTCAATTTGTGGCAATGTGCCTTGTCTTTTATAATATGGAAGCTATAATCCGTCACCACAGGAGATCAGACCAGTGGTGGCCAACAATGAAATAAGGAAGAATGCAGAAAAGAAGAATTATGTGAAAGATGTACTATGTCGATAATGTAAAAAATAGGCAGGTATCATTTTTTGCATCAGCGTAACAATGGGTCGAGCCGATCATACGATCAAATTGTGTGGCGTGACAGCCGGAGACAGATAACTGTAGGAGTTGTCCATAGGCAAAAGTCACATAGGGAATCCGTTATTGCCATCACTGAATTCACGTATATGTTTCTGGACTGTTAAGTCCAGAAAAGAAGGGGAAGTGATTAGCACTGCAGAACAAAGGTAGCGAAGGGGATCGCAGAGCAATATTACGAATTAATCAATTTGTGGGGAAAATTACGCAAATAGTTCCTGACGCCACACCAGTAAATAATTTTGCGCTCGGTTTTAAACAGAAGACGGTTGGTATGAATTAAGTTCGAAGGGAGTAAAACCACATAGCCGGTAGCACTAAAGAATAGCATAAGAAGCGGTTTGTAGCAGCTCATCCTAACCGATCATGTTTTCTCTAGTGCATTCGAGTCGATGTTCTCCGGTATCATACATGATCCGGCCCTTCTTCATACAGCCTTTCATCATCAAGTTGAATTTTTAAGATCCATTTCACTCTGTCCGTTGACAGAGAAACCTTTATCATATTCTTGAACACGAAAAATGTTTTATACATCTAATCTCTTTTGGCAGCTTATTCCATATGGAACCATACCTAAGAAGGTAGAAATTTCTCCTTACGTTGGTCTTGAATTTCGGTAAATAGAATATGCATTCACTATCTCGCAGTTCAAAACTGGTATTTTCCCGAACGTGCAATTGATAGGTTCCAACATATGCTTTCAGCCACGCGAGTTTGTGGAGGAAGCACAGATTTAATTGCATTCTTCGTAACCACAGAGGTTCAAGATTCAACTGCCTGCTTCTATCTCTGTATGAAAGAGCGGTTGAATAGCCAAATATGCACTTCGTAAAGGCGCGTTGGACGTTTTCAATGGTTCTCAAGTCACCCTTTCGAAAGTTACTGCACGTAACACAGCATTATTCAAGCGAAGGCCTGTTACTGGTTCTGAAAGCAATTAGTCTGGTTTCTTTCAAGGTTAGCAGGTTGCATATGAGCCCGACCGGCTGCTTAGCATATTTCACGATATGATTTGTATGTTCGCTAAAGTTTAACGAATTAGAATACCTTAAACCTGTCACGAACAGACTGGTTGATGGGAATGATTTCATCAATGCTCGCCGGAACATTCTGGTTTGAAGCGAACACAATGAGACTCGCAAAGATCTCAATCAAATCTCCATGCCTTCCTGAAGAGAGACCGCGAAGTCGTGTTCTCATCGTGCTTTAGAGATGGAATTGGCCACTGTCCTTGGTAACCATCGAATATTAGTCAGTTTGATACTGGAAGAGGACAGCAAGAGACTTACTGTTAGTGAAACTATGCGTGATGAGTGTGGATAACCGAAGCACCACTTGTCAACACTCTTAGAGTGTTATGCTGTGCACTTTGAAAAGCAATTGAATCGGTCGGAATGGTCAAACGTTTCACCGACCACTAGTCACTCTGCTCCGTGGGCTGTCCATTTGGTTCCCTCCTCTCGTTCAGAAATCGAACTTTAGATCGGACTTCTGAAGTTGAGTAAAACCGCGGGACTCCATGATCCTGCTCCAGACTCTTCAAATTTAGGGGCTCTGTCGTGGTTGCTGATTTCCACGGGTTACTAATGAATCGTTGGGAGCAGGAAACTGTCCTGACAGACTGACTCACTCAATTTTGCCCCAATTTCCAAGGGAAGCTCACGATCGGAATGCGGCAACCATAGGGGAATCATTCCTATGTGCATCGTCTCCAAATTGCTTACCTCTGTCATCCTTCACAGACTGAGTGATACTCAAGAAACTCAGATTCATGAAGAGCAACCTGGGTTTCTTCGAGCCCGAGGCTGCATTGACCGCATACTCACATTGCGTCAGTTGTTGGAACACCGTCACATGTATTGGCGGCAAACCTTTGTCTTGTTCCTCCATATCAAAGTTGCCTTCGATTCGATGGATAGATGTGCCCTTTGTAATTGTTTACTCAGAAAAGGTATGCCCCGGAAATATATAAATATTATCCGAGCGTTATACGCGCGTAGCATGGGTAGAATGACGGTTTACGGCATGCTGTCGCCTCACTTCCATTTCTCCAGTGGTGTGAGACAAAGATGCCCGCTGTCACATTTCGTCTCCTAATTCGCAATTGACGAAGTCATGGAGATCGCGTCCACAGGACGCGACTTAGGTGTGGATCTGCTCCCAGGAGAACGACTTCTTGACTTGGAATATGCTGGCGATAACACCCTAATCGGTGACAGCTCCCAACTTACCAAGTAACACTGGAAATATTAGTACTGGTTCAGACGTTTCGGGCTATGCTTTGCACCATTGAAGTGCGAAGCTTTCCTCCAAAATTTGCAGGGACCGCCTCCTGCGCTGACCGTTGGCGGGCATCAACTAGAAATCGTACGGAAATCCTACTATATATTCTATATTATATTAGCGCCTTTGAGATCGAAGGCTTGATCAATAACCTTATAGCAGATGCTCGGGAGTGGTTGATAAACTTCATTACTTATGGCGCAGACGCAAAAGCACTCTCTCCCTGAAAGTTAGAGTGTACATTGAAGCCGTACGTTCTACTTTCCTTTACGGCTGCGAAACCTGACCTCTTAGATCAGTCGAGATAAAGAGGTTAGTTACGTTCGACCACTGTTGCCTTCGCAGTTTGGCTCATATCAAGCGCAAACGCCGCATGAGCAACGAGTGTGTTCGACGCCTTGTTTCTGGCACACAAAGAGGAAACGAACCACTTAGCACCATTATTTTATCCACCGGACTCCGATGGCTGGGCCACCTGTCGCGTATGCAGGCCCACCGACTTCCTCGACGTGCGTTGTTTGCGCGTCGGTGGTGTGGATGGAAGGTGAGGATGGGTTCACATGCGATGACATGATCAAGAGCAATGAAGACCCTTACCTCTGGGTTGGCCTCGGCTGGAGCCTCTCGGCTTCCTGGTTGTTGTCCGAAATACCATGAACATCTGTTGCTGGATGGACTTGCTCACATGACTACGATCATAATGTTTTGGATTACTGACATTCGCCTTCACAGTCTTCAAATGTTATTCGAGGTTAGGTACTGTGTTGTGGAAGTCTGACCCTCGGAGGCCAGCTACTGCCCTCTGCAATTATAAGAACGAGCATGGCGTTGGATGATAAGTAGCTTTACATCCCAGGTAGTTTGCAATTTCAGCCGGTCTGTCTCCGTCTCCTATGGCTCAGTGGCATTAGCCGCAGGCTATTTGGCGTGTGCCACTAGCAGCCACGGGCTCGATCGCTAGTAGGGGAACAAGGGAATGCACATCACTGACAAGCCGCCATAGAGCGAAACGCTCTTTTGGTGCTTTCCGGATTGGGGTTAGACTACTCTGCTTGTGAGCAGTTGGGATGAACCAGATACATAAGAAACATACTAACATAGACTTATTCGATTAAATTCAAGTGTAAAATGAAGCAGGGAATAAATGTTCAAGGTAATAAAACAGTCGTTTGATCGGCTGCATTAATTCACAAACTCCACGGGTTTTTCAGCGCTTTGGGCATTTCCCTCATTAGTAACTCACTCCACAAGACAGTTTGCGACGTAAAATGTCAGCGTCTTACTGAATATCTCAAGTAATAGAGGTCGGAGGTCCACTAATACTCTGTTGACGGTGGAACGAATGTTTGGGTTTATATTGACTGTGCTGGTAATATGTCACGCAATCTGAGGGAGGATAGTTCCTTGTGAATTTTAGGGTGAATGTTGAATTCACCTAAACAGAAGCTAAGAATAACTAGCCATGCATGCGTTAAATTCCGCATTTCTGCCCCAATGGAAGTATAGGAGCACACTTTAATCTATGCTGTCTCATTACTGGGGGGCAGAGTATGCTTGTTTGCTTACTATCTTAGCATTTTACATGCCCAACACAACTATTTAATAATTCATTTTCTCTGCTCATAATTTCTGCTCATCCGATTTGGTCATTGTCGTTAGTGTCCTACTAAAAGTAACGCAGCAGGAAGGATTGGCATTTGCTTTGGAACAGAAAGCACAGATGTGGATGAAGTGCGTTTCGAATATGCTGGTTTTGCTGACCATTGACATGCGGATGTTCCGAGTGATTTACAACTGACTTCTGTTCGGTCTAATTGTCAGCTTGAATGTTTCCCAATTTCAAAGGGGTACTAATTCCTAGTGTTTGGATTGCAAGACGCTGCTGGCGTGCACAGGTCCTGGCGTTATAGCTAATAAGCTCTACATTGTAGAGAAGGACAAAGGTGTGCGGCTCGCACCTTCCAGAATGAGTAAATTATTCCTAACAATTTACATTTATCCTTTTACTTCTGAATCTTCATCCCTATGTGTCCGACAAATTAAATCATTTGTATTTTTCTGCGGAGTTAGATCTTTTCTTCCCCCCCCCCCTCATTTTTGTGCTCCTTCTTAATATTACTCACTGGCGAAACTAGATAGACAGAGCAACGTACTCATTACACAATAAAGTGCGTATTTTATTTTTTGATAGGAAATATATTTTTGTGAGTTATTTAGAAAGCGAGACGCTACTTTACTCTATTTGTATACCTAGGCTTTTGGTTAAATATAATGGCCGACTGATATTCAGCTAAGGCTAATGAACTGCTCACAGCAGATACAAAGTACAAATTCGGCCTAACACTTGGTTAATATGTGCTATCCTTTGTTAGCGAGTATATCAATAATAGTAGTAATTGGTTGTCGACATTTTACAATACGCGGGGTCTGTAGATCGTTTGTCATGATAACTCTACCGGGCAATTTTCGCCACACTGATAAGTACTAATGAACGGTGCATGGATATCACACTCAGTTTGGTCTACAGCTAATAAAGGGAATATAGTAGTGTAATACTATATATTCTTGGCAACATAATACGGACCCTACAGCAGGATCGAAAGCTGTAATTTGTTTTACTCGAATATAGAAATCGGTATCACAAGTTGCTTTCTATACGTGGGTAATGATTGGGTTCAATAAGGCTTCGAAGATCTAAAATTAATCACTTAATTTTACAACTATTGATTATCCTACATACTTCAAGTGTTCAGGTCCACTCTGACATGCATGTCAGACAAAAGTAGCGGAAAGGCCGGATTTCTGGTATCCCAAGTGGCATGAATTTGGGGCACTGATCTTACCCAAAACGATCCCAAAGGTTCAACAAACAAACGTCAGCTTACACAACTGCGCACTTACGTAAAATGGATGACCATCTCTATCACAGCATGAAGTATAGACTTTTTAACC
>CALYDF020008874.1:0-11249 GCA_944474145.2 Dicrocoelium dendriticum
CTACAAGCAAGGTATACCACGACGGTGGTCTGATGAAATGGAAAGATGAAGTTTGTTGTACAATAGCACGAGATACTTTAATAAAAGTCAAAATTGGACGACAATAGCCAACTGCTTCTTGCGCAAATTTTCTCTGACATCCAGCAACTTCCATACTTCACTGTTGCATGTCATATAACTGGGTGCCAAAGACTGATAACTATTCATGATTTTTTCCACACGTTTTACCATGAACTCCATTGTCTCAGACAGCCTGCACTAGTAACGCACACTATATGACAGCAAGTGTACTTTGTTAACCACAACTGTTATCAAAGATGCGTGTGATTATGGCACAATGTCTATAGTAGAATACACGTAGTGTAAAATGGTGATTCTAATAGTTTGTTGCCTAGAACTTTACAAGTGTTCCATCCTTACGGGTTCCTAACGCATAAACTGGTGCGCCATAAAAAAGCTTGTCCTATACCATAAGCCACCTAACTGTTTTTCTAGTCTTCAATTGTAACGGATATGAACTAGGGGACACTCTCAGCCGCTTGGTTTGTTTGTGAGAATAACATTCACTCAGGTCAGTTGAACAGAAACCTGACTAAGTAGTGCGAGCAAACTAACCGTCAAACCACGGTTGTTGTGGCACTTCATTTAACTGCAGAATTCCCCGGACGGATAGTTCCTTATAAGTTGCAACATGAAAAAAGCTGACTCCTACGTTGTGCTCTACGACCCTGTAAAACATATTGCTTATATGGATTTTACACAGAAACATTGAAACAGTTTGGCCGGTATATGAAAACTTATATAAAAAACAGAGGAAGATAAAGTGATTTCACTGGTATCGTGATTGAAGTAGTTCCCGCCTCACTTTAGCAATGGATATGTCCTACAAATTAAGTCACTTTGACCGACATAAGTGCACAATCTAGTCTAACACTTTAACTGGCTACGTAAAATACGCAAGTGCTTCCATCGACGACATATTGGCATAAATTTTAGGTAGGGTTCGGTGCTCAAAAGCGCTTTGCTTTCAACACACCGAACAAAATATTAATAACATCCCTCTAAAATATCCCGCTTCAGGCAGGTAAAATGCAGTATGTATGGTGCACATAACAAAAGGGTTCTAAGAAAACCAAGCACTGCCAATTTCTTATATTCTTCTAATTTATTAATTCAGTAGCTACCAATGATTCGGTATAAAAGCAAAAAACCGCAGAAAAGACCAGCTACATAGCACTTAACAGCACCATCGAACAAACGCCACTGCAAAGCGAAGTACGCAAGAGTCAGGTTAATTTGCTTCGGAAAGTAAAGCAAATATCTACCGGTGGTTTGGTTAGGTTCACCCCTACTCTACCCGAATTTACTACCAGACTAAATTCGACAACAAATACGTTGTGCTGGAAAATGGACTCACTGATGCTTTCAGTAACTTGACTAATAGCCTCAGGGATTATCAACCGCATCGCTCAATACAGTAACAAATGAAATTAATCCAACAAATGCAACACTTGCAGGTTTCTCGTTGTCGCTCCTCCCAACACTGACCCCTCATAATCCGTTTCATCCTGGTTTGGACACATCAGATGGAGATAGCCTGAGCTGGGGTGGAACTGGGGGCCCAGTGGTTCACTTCTGACGCCTTGATCACTATGCCACTAACATGCGTGAGGAGTTACTAATTCTAAGTAATCGCTAGGGCAAAAACCTCAAACAATCAAATTGGTTTCAGTGCACCATGTCATCTTCCACACTGGGAGTGAAGGAAGAAAAGACTTAAAAGCCAGGGTAGTGTCGTGTTCAAATAATTTGCTTTGTTTTTGCCCTCCATTCGCTTATCCTACCCACACTTCTATTTAGCACTCCTTGGACTATTATGGGATTTTGTCTTTGATTGGTTGCAATTCGAACTTCTATCGATTTAATTGTACTTCGCATGTGTGCGGACAGTTTTCTCCGTACATACATACCACCCGTACTCTACCCGAGTTTACTACCAGACTAAATCTCACGGAAGTTTGTACCAAATCTTTGATTAGTGGATTAGAATTACACGTTCCCTGATTCTCGTACCAAATTTCGAAACCTTGGTAAGTATCTCTTTGTTGCAGTTTAGGTATCCGCTGTTTAAATACATGTGAGTGTAGTCATCAAAACTGTGAATTTGTTGGTTTATGATTCTGTAAAGAAAACATGGGTTCAGCTTCATCCTTCGAAGCCAAACGGGGTCACATCCAAGCTCGCCACATAGATTTATCGTGATGTGTTGCTGGTCACTCTCAATAGCGTGTTGATCAGATTTTCCCATATTCTATTGGACTAATGGGCAGTATTTTATACAAGGCAATACACTTGCCTTGTAAAGCTAGAAGCGAGATTCTGTGGGAAATATATGATGGCATATTGTCCGACGGCCTTCAATCCCTTCGAAACTTGATAGTCACAATGTTCATAAAACGTAAAAGTAACCGAATATCGCACGCCCAAGTCGCGAACTGCCTGCATAGCGAAGTGTATGTGCATTACAATAGGAGACCATCTTGCGGTACTTGGAACTTGTGGCAAAAATATCACACTTCTCCACAGCAATTGACACCTATCACATTTATCACTAGGACTCAAGTGCAGACAGGTTACCGTGAATGAAACGTACGGCTGCCTGGGTATTTGCATGCTCTTGTGAGCAGCCAACGTTAATCAACTCTGGAATTCATCATTACCATATATGAGCAAAAGCAGTGGACCAGAACACGTCCTTGTATAACTTCACTAATGACTGATATCGGTTTAGAAAAATGGTCGCCAAGGCTCACCACCTGCTGTCTACCAATTAGATATGAAGTCAACCAAGAAAACATCTGCGCTCTAATCACTATGGCCTTCAATTTGTTGAGTAAACTTTGAGAAAATACTCTATCAAAGGTTATTTGCGTATCAATGAACAAGACTACAGCACTGTTTCCGTCGTTTATGGCAACTGTTGTGTGGTTTAGGAAGTCCGCTTGTAATATTTGGCAGGATAGACATTACATAAAGCAGTGCTGCGAATTGCCGACGACGTTGACTTTATTCAAGAAGATATGTAGTTAATCTTTTATTACTGTTTTCTTTATTCTAGTTAGATGGATGTTTGATTAATGGGAGGAGAGTTTGTAACCTCATAGGCAGCTGCATTTTTGTGTCGCGGGATAACGACAGAAGTCTTCCATTGAGCAGTATATTGTCAAGTATACACTTGAGCAGTGATTAGTAAACACAGGCCCTCCCATGAATAATTGAGAATGAACTTACCTTATTTTCCCTATTTCATTGGTTTTCCTTTCCGGCTTTTCTAGACACTGTAACGTAGGATGCATTTAGTAAATCGGTTCCATACTATGCGTGCGCTTTCTGTTCCGTTTATCGGCTAAAGATCATAGTTAACATTCTGGAGACAAAGTTAAACTACTGGGATGTTGCACCTTCCAATACCCACTTTAGAAGATTCCTTCTGAGAAAGCAACACGGGCTACATGGAACCACTGGAAGCGCACATTTTGGATTACTTGGAGCTACTACACGTCGTGCAACCAAAAGCGGTACTCTCAGAGAGCTGTAAAATTAAATGATTGAGACAATTTCTGTGGGATGAAGGACAAAGGCATTTTGATGCTCTCCATGTCGGTAAGAAGGAGACAGTCAGCAGCAAATTAGAAGCCCCCAGCAAGTTATGGGATTCACGATTGTACATGTACACTGTGCGGTACTCTTTCTCAACCATGAGTTAAAACCCTGAAGAATATGTCATTGATTTCATTGCGCGGATTCAGCAAGCCCTACCAGAGTGTCGTTATAGTGGAATCTCTGTTACAAATTTCAAAGAGGCGATGGCTTTACAGTGCTTGATATTCGGTATCCGTAACGAACAGGCTCGTGAAAGGTTTTTGTTAGAAGATGAGACGACGAGGAGCTGGGAAAAGACTTGCACTATTATTCGACAGCTGGAATATATTCATCAACAGTCAGAAGCTTTTTCCTCGCAATCTCATACAGACAAAATCCAAGCAGTCAGTCAAAAATCTGTTATATCGAGACGGTCCGAATTGCCTTTTACCTGTTACCGATGTGAAAGTCAGCATTTCTCAGCCAATGAATATCGTCATAAACAGAGTATCTGCCGCAACTCTGGAAAATAACGGGAATTGGCCTGACTTTGCTGGTCTAAAACTACACAGCTGCGACGTCCCGTTTTCGCAAGAAGCTTGTGAAGGTCCTCCAGTTTGCAGACGAAGAAGACCGGCTAAACACGATCTAGCACGTAACGTCAAGCATCTGCAGCATTCACCCACCCTACACTGTGCAATGAAAATAGAACGCCAGTTGGTTAAAATGGAAATTGATGCTGGTACCTCAGCTACCATAATCAGTGCTATATCTGTTAAATGATTACCCAAGTTATCCCCCCTGTGAAGCAAATTTGCGTTCGTACAGTGGGCAGCCGATACCCGTCCAGGGAATGTGCACTGTTCATGTAAATTACCATGGGGCGAAGCGGACCTTCATTATCATCATCATTATACACGTCCGCTAGATGTGGGAAACACCTCAGCTACTGTGCCGCAATACATAAAGGAAAAGGAAAATAAATACAACAGTCGTATGTCAGCTGAGCTACCAGCAACGGATAGGCATCGTTCCGCTAAGCTACCAGCCGGCTACTAGGCAGAAAGAAAAATTATGTTTTACACTATGAAATGAGATCGTATGTGGAGGGGGAGGCTAAAAGGGATAGGAAGGGACAAAGAATCTCACAGCAGCAACGCCACTGAGGTCGGCTCCTTGCCATATCAGCAAGTGTATCCAGCCAAACATGTTCACCGTCTTTTGGACCCCAACCAGGGAGGCGAGACGCTCCAACCGAGGCCAGCTCCGAAGTGAGGGACTTCATTCCCTTGGACCAAGTCATCGCTTGGCCACCCCACCTCTTCATCCACCCACATTCCCGGTGAGCAAACTACGCACGTCGTGGAAGTCGGTAGGCTGGCATGCGCAACACGTGGCCTAACCATCGGAGCCTGGTGCGTGAAATGACTGTGCTGAGCGGTTCAGATCCTTTTCCTGTACCGTAAACAAGGCCTCGAACACGCTCGTTGCTCATGCGGTGTTCCCACCACATGTGAGCCAAACTGCGAAGGCACCGATGGTCGAACGTAGCTAGCCTCTTCAGTTCCGCTGTTTAAGCGGCCAGGTTTCACATCCATAGAGTAGGGTCGAACGTACCGCTGCATTGTACACGCTACCCTTCACGGCGAGAGTAATGTCGCGCCACCGCCATAGGTGGCGAAGGTTAGCAGAAGCACTTCGAGCTTTTGCTACACGGTTCGTGAACTCGTCTTCGATCCCAAGGGCGCTGATACAACTTCCAAGGTAATTGAATTTCCGAACGAATTCTAGCTGATCCCCACCAAGAGTCAGCGCAGGAGGCGATTCCTGCCAATCTTGAAGGAACGCTTTGCATTTCGATGGTGCAAAGTAAAGCCTGAAGCAGCTGACAGCCAGTGCTAATCTGTCCAGCGCGGCTTGGCACGTCTGGGAGCTATCACAGATGAGAGCAATGTAGTCTGCATACTCCAAGTCAAGAAGTCGTTCTCTTTGGAGTAGCTCCATAGCTTCCAAGTCATGTCCTGTAAATGCAATTTCCATGAATTCGTCAATAGCGAAGTTGAATAGGAATGGTGACAGCGGACATCCTTGTCTCACACCGCTGGAGATATTGAAGGGTGGCGACAGCTTGCCGTAAGCCCTCACTCTGCCCGTGCTACGTGTATATAATGCTCGGATAATATTTACATATTTCTCGGGCACACCTTTCCTGAGTAGACAATTCCAAAGGGCACATCGATCAACTGAATCGAGGGCACCTTTGATGTCGAGGAACACGACAACGGTGGGCCGCCAATATGTGTGACGGTGCTCCAACAACTGACGCAAGGTGAAGATGTGGTCGATTTAGCCACGACCCCGACGAAACCTGGCTTGCTCCTCAAGAAGCTGGCTTTCACGAGCGCCAGTCAGTCTGTGAAGAATTATGGAGGCGAGTAATTTGGAGGCGACGGAGATCAGACTGATTCCTCTATGGTTGCCGCATTCGGAGCGCGAGCCGCCTTTGAAGATGGGAACAATAACGGAGCGGCTCCAGTCGGTTGGGACAGTCTCCTGCTCCCACAGTTTCACTAGTAATTCATGTAAAGCATCAACAAGAGCAGTGCCTCCGAATTTGAAGAGGGCTGGAGGAAGATCATTTGGTCCTGCGGCTTTGTTCAACTTCAACAGTCCGATCTCACGTTCGACTTCTGAGCGAGAGGGTGCATCCAAAGGGACAGCCCACGGAGCAGGGCGATCAGTGACCGGCGAAGAATCGAACAATTCTAGCCGATTAAATTGCTTTTCAAAATGCTCAGCCCAACGCTTCAAACGTTTTGAAAATTGTGGATAGACTGTCCATTCTCGTCACGTATAGTTTCACTAACACCATATCTCCTGTTGCCCGTTTCCCGTATCAGACGGAATATCTTGTGATGGTTGCCAAGGGCAACGGCCACTACCATCTCTGACGCACGATGAAACCACCAATATTCGCGGTCTCTCTTCAGGCTAGCGCGGAGTTTTGCCCGGAGCTCTTTGCTAATTTCATTGTGTTCGCTTCCAGCCGGCATATGCCGGCGAGCGTCGATAAGTTGCAGAGATCGCGAAGAGACGCAATATACATGTTGGCTATTAGACATACCACATGAGGACTTGCCTGTTGCTAGTAAGGTCTGCTGAACATGTGACCAGTGACCATCAATTGTCCTCAGTGAGCGCTTACTCAATTCGCATGTCAGCGCACTTCGATACGCATTCAGAACAGTTGGCTTTGTCAGTTGAAGCGGACCTTACAGGCATATGTTGTGGCGAATGACTGTCAGAACTTACTCGGGTGCGACTGGATTAAATGCCTTCCGACCACGCTAGAGACAGTGAACTTCATGTCCATTAACCAGCGGTTGGAGGATGTGCTCAACAAATATTCTAACGTTATGATGAGAAGCTAGGAAAATTGCACGGATATCAGGCTAGCTTCAAATTATGGCCAAAAGCTCAGCCCCGCTTTCTCAGGGAGGTACCCTACCTGGTTCCCTGAGATCAAAGTTGGAAAACTAGATAAAGCGTTTGCAATCAGCAGGGACAATCGAGCCAGTCCAATACATTGCGTGGAAAGCTCCCATAGTTCAAGTCCTGAAGCCGGACGGTTCTGTGCGTAGTTGTGGTGACTAAAAACTAAGTGTTACTCCTTGTTTACTTCTGGATAAGTATCCCTCACCTCGGATAGATGATCTGTATGCTTCGCTGGCAGGTGGACAAAAGTTCACACAGATTGGCCTTAGTCACTGGTAGTTACAAATTTAGAAGAAACCCCTCGTTCATACACTACGATAAGTACACACGTGGGTCTATTCCAGTACAAGCTTCTGCCCTTCGGAATCAGTTAGGCTCCAGCGATATCCCAAAGGATCATGAATAATATGATCAAATATATTCCTTTCACTTGCGCCTATCTTGACGATATATTGATTACAGGACTTACAGATGCTGAACATTTACAAACGCCATCCACTGTGCTCGAACCTCTACAACAGAGTGGACTCAAACTGAAGAAGTCCAAGAGTACGTCTTTCTCAGATTATTTTCGTTATCTTGGTTACCGCCTCGATAAAGACGGATTACACGTGTTATAAGACAAAGTAAATCCCATCTTTGTTGCACCTTAACCCGATAGCATTTAAACTTGTTTTCTCACTTTCGTCGCTTCTTAGCAAACGCCTTAACAATATTTGCACCCTTATACGAACTTTTGCACAAGGAGAAGTCCTGGACTTGGATCTGGATCAAAGAATGTCCTTCACAAACGCAAAACGTGTGCTCAGCGCTTCCACGTATCTCGTGTATTTCGATCCGAGCCGGCCTTTAGTGCTTCAGTGTGACGCTTCCCAGCACGAAGCAGGCGTAGTCATTTGCCACCGGACGGATGACGGTTCTCTTCGTCCAAGCGATTTTGCTTCTCGTACCCCGCAACCTAGTAAAAGGAATTACTCCCAATTGGACAGACAGGCCTTCGTAATTATTTTCGGAGTCAGGCATTTTCACTAGTACGTATGGGGAAGATAGTTTGTTATCCACACCAACCATAAACCACTTCTTTCACTTCTAGGTGAGCAGAAAGGAATCCAACACATGTCTTCGTCTCGAATGCAAAGGTGGACACTACTTTTGAGTGCGTAAAACTACAAACTTCAGTATTTAAACGGAGCAAGTAATGTCATTGCCTATGCACTAATCCCCTTCCGCAGCAGCATGGCACAAAAAGGAATAGTGAACCCATAGAGTTTATCAATTGGATGTAACATCTTGAAAAGACAACCATTCGGAATGACGTGGTGCAGCGCCTGACGGACCGGGACCCCGTGTTGTTGATGGTGAAACGGTTCTTGATGACTGAATGACCTACAAGCATGTCAGACGAACTGAAACCTTTCGCCTGTCAGGGTAATGAGGCGTATATACGGCGGCTGTATATTTCGACGCTCGCGCATAGTTTCACCAGAAGAACTACGGCGTCAGTTGCTGAGAGAGCTGCATGACGCACACCCCGGCGTGAACAGGATGAAGACGCTGACACATAGTTAATGTTAGTGGCCAAACCTTGACTAGGATATAGAGCGGATACTGAAAAACTGCGAACAATGGCAGAAATACCAAAGGCAAAATTCTCCCGGAACAATACGCCCATGCCGTTGGCCGGAGAGGCGCTGGCAACAGGTACACGCAGACTACTTTGGCCCAATCAATGGGTTGATGTGTCTACTTTTGTTTGATGTCCATCCTAAATGGATAGAAGTACATCCAGTTCCACATGTGACTTCCACAGCGACAGCTGCAAAAATGCTTTCCATATTCGCCATTTTCGTTATCCCAGAGACGGTATGCAGCGACAACGGAAGCCCATTTAGCAGTGAAGAATTTCAACACTTCCTGAGTAACAACGAAATACAACACAGTAAGTCTGCGCCACGTCATCCCGCTTCGAATGGAATGTCAGAATCTCCAGTACAGACTGGTAAGTAAGGCCTCGTCAACCAGACTCATGGAACTCTACAAACTAAGTTGGATCGTTTTCTGTTCTCTTACCGCACTAAACCGACTGAGTCGACATGGAACTTACCGGCGGAATTAATGTTTGCTCAGCAAGCAGGAACGAGCATGCACCTACTTTTTCCGTACCCACGAAGGAGAATGGAGTAAAAGTGGGAGAAAATGTGTGCGGATGAGAATATGCCAGAAGAAATGTATCTTAATGATTTTGATTCGGGATACACAAGACTCTTTCACGAAACAAGCTGGCAATCTGTTACACGCATGTCCTCAACGAGTAACCAAGAGAAGCTAAAGCTGAAGGACGTCTTTGTGGTGCTTCGCCATTTTGACCATATCCGGCCAAGCTCCAATGAACCACAGGAGCGGAAACAAAATGCGACTGCTACTGACCCAATAACGGAAGGAGAGTGCTACACAAAACCAGGAACCATAAAAGGATGCGGTACAACCAGGATTAAGATGCTCAACACGCACGCCTAAGCCAATTGATCAGTGTCAACCCGGAGTCTATAAATTGACCAAGGAAGAGAGAGGTCAAGTACGCGCTTGAGTATTAATTCGTAAACAGAGGCCTTCATATGATCCGTTGAGACTGACCTTGCCTTACGTGCCTTATTTCATTGGTTTTTCTCGCCGTCTTGTCTAGTCACTGTAACGGTTCCATACTACGCGTGCGCGTTCTGTTCCGTTTATGGGCTAAGAGACACTCTTAACAGATACACTCGGTTTTTAAAAGAGTGGAAAGATGCTGAGCAAAAGCCAAGGCAATTCGTTACTGTTGAGTACCAGTAAGTGTAGCATGCGTGTCCATAAGGTGGCCATGCCTCCCGAGTTAGGCAGCACAGTGCCGACATTCAATCTGTTGTCCCGCTTTTTCACAAATGCCGGGCGGAAAGCCCTAACGTCCCGCTTCAAGGTCGGATACCACAGAATGTCACATTTTAAGTATGAAGAATGTAGGTGAAAGAAAACCAAAAGGAAGCAGTGTCGGTGCGTGCACACCATATGGCCAAACTAAGTAGACTGGTATGAGTTGGGCGGGATAGTGGACTGCATACGTGGGCAAAGCGGCACGTTGTTTACGTCAATATGCCTGTATTAGGTGGCGTTTGGTGGGAAAATCATGTTTAAACGAGCGTGTGGGAAGTCCACGCAATTGGAGGGCAATTTTCCATTTATTAAGTAGCCAACCCGCCATAACGATTCACATGTTCCTTGTGACACATGCAAACTCCGAATTATCTATTGCTCACAGTGGCGAATCAAATATCACAAAGCATCTATACTCGGCTAGCCATAAGCTTAAACTGTCTGCGGCAGCGTCTTCTCCTCCTGTAACAAATTATTTCCGATCAGCAACGTTTGGAAACAGAGAAGCCAAATTAACAGCCGCAGTATGTCCCATGACAACGAGCGTAGGTTTGCATCATCCGACAAAATTTCCGATTGTAACTCTACACAATTCTATGTTGATGTGCCGTTGGTAGAAGTGTTTTTCCTTTTCCAGGCCAACTCAGCCCATGTGAACAAATACAAGAATTATGCAACCTATTTTCTGTCTTTCTGCGACTAATGCACCTACTAAATGAATCTTCTCACATAAAACAGGGTATGGATAAGCTAAAAAAACGTAACGACGTTCGAATATCTAAAGCTTTGCTTATGGTTAAATGCAATTTTAAAGAATAGAACACCGGGTATCCTTTCTAACGATTTCACGACATGCCAATGCGGAGCTTATATCTACTACAGCAAATACATTAAGCGGAGGAGTATTGCTATACAACTGTGGTTCTAGATGATACAATGTCAAGCAGCCTTTCAACTTCAGCAGTGCAGCCATTGTACTGACTATTTATGTAACTACAGGGTGCTTCATTAACCTGGTCCGGATCTAGGAGCAGCTGTACTCAGTTGCTGACGTACACCGGTACGCTAAATTGCTAAATGTCCAATTGCGCAAATTGATTTGTCGGCAGGGGTGAGATGGGACACAGAGACGCGACGTGTGTGCTTACGATCGTAGGGCACACCGAGCCGTTCGGCTGTGAGAGGTGAAGGTTAGCAAACACCAC
>CALYDF020008875.1:0-11254 GCA_944474145.2 Dicrocoelium dendriticum
GAAAAATCGAAAGACTCTTATCAAACGTACGGTACATAACATAGCTTGGCGTACTAGTACACGAGGTACCGTGCGGTGGTGAACTGTTAGTGGGTAACTTTAAAAGGACACTTGGCGCGCTCTTTTTATGTATGCCTTGGCGTTCGCTTGATGGAATGGAATGTGGAGGTTTGCGCAGGAGCAGCATTGTCCACAACAATGTGTGACGTATATATTGGGGGAGTGTCTGTCCTGGGTTTGAAAACAGACTTTTGAATCATATGCAGTTATATTAGGTAAGTGAGGAGCGTTCGAAGCGCTCCTAACCCACAATGCGAAAATACTGAGAACTGGTTTGTAGGTTACCGTCCCGGTAGAGCATTTTTATGTATAAGAAGCTGCAGTGTAGTATCGCGGTACGGAATGTGGTGGATGATTACGGGCCCACCTAATGAACCAACATCCAAGTGCTGCTGCGTCTGTAAGCATAGGAGTGCGCGTTCATGGCTAGTAGGTTTGCACCTCAAGGCTATAGGACGGAGGATAGCCCTGAAAATGTGGTGTGGTATCGTTTCCCAGGTAATAGGAAAGTGAATCCAGTAAACGGTATGGACTAACCAGGGGCATGTAAACCTCGTTGAGGTCAGCTTTGTTGCCGGAGTAACGATTATGCTATGTGTAGGGTGGGTTGTAAAGCAAAGACGCTTGGGCGAGCATCGTTAATCTAAAACATAATTGATTGGAGCATCATCAATCATCCAAAACATTATGTGGCACTGCAGTGCGGCAGACGGATTTCGGCTTGCGACACGCGGGTAAGAAGGTGGGCAAGATTTGCGGTACGGAAGGCACGGCAACATGAACTTGGGTTATGTACTCGCGCACGTACTTGTTGCTGTATGGTCATTTATTGGGGCACTTATGCATAAGGTACATGGCTGCGGTAAGTTGCAGGTAGCGAGCGACTGGCCGGTCAACCTGGTAAGCAAGAGGCGCGGGAAGCTTTGTCCTGTGTAGTTTGCTAATCATGCCAACGTGGCGGGTGTTCAATAAGACAATGTAATTGTCAGAGTTGTGAAATTAGTGTTGACAAAAAAGTGCTGCATTGGTTCCCTCACTTACCTTCATGACCAGTGCACAGAGAGGTATTATATGTCCTATGAATGGGGTGACAAAATCGCAACGTAACAGGTGTACGTTTTAGCTTTGCAATCGGAAGGCCAGGTATGTGCATAAAAGGCGCATTAATAAAGCCGATAAGGAAGACCTCATGAACGGTGGTCACTTGGCCCATGAACGTAACCCTGACCATAGCCTCAACTAATGGCTTCACATGCATCCAAGGCATGTTCCTAGTTATCCTATGTTTGTACCATGACATTTGTTTCATTAAGACGGCTAGCGTTACGGAACTCTTTGACCAAGCAGGTACTCACGACTGGCATGTAGTGCGTCCACGTTGGAGGCACACTAGTGCCATCTGTACCGCCTCTAACGGAAACGTTTTAAGGGGCTTTAAACGCCTCCATGAAAGTTGATGGCCATACGCATATAAGTTCCTTGTCAGCTTCGTAACTCTAGCTACAATGGAGAAAGTAGCTGTTGACTTCACCTGTCTTGCTGTCGTGCTTGGGAAGCCTATGTAGGTACCACCACAGAGGCATCCAAATGGCCACTGGCAAAGTATCTACTATAGGCACGGCGCGCAACATGTTAAATGTTAAATGGGGACATATAGGTCTCATAGCGGACATTCTTACATGTAAAAGGGAAGCCCTTGATTAGGGATAAAGGGGTGCTTCAAGAAGCGTGCACAGAAATTGGTTCCCGAACGCCAATAATTCTATGCGGAGCACAAGAAATTTTAATGTTTAGTTCCTTGCATGCAGATCTTTGACATCACTTTGACTACCCAATCAATATGGTGATAACAGCAACTGAGGAATGATTGATTGCCAGTTGTGCCTCCAACGGACCTCAAAAAATATGCCTACATGTAACGGGAATTTAACTTACGGATGCAAACATTATCGATGTTGCGCACATCAAGTTTGTCAGGCTGCATACGTTACAGCCTATATGTCCAGTCGATGATTATCTAGGACTAAAAAGCCGATGTTTTTGGCGGGAGATATATGAGCACTTGTTACAGCGGCAACTTTCGACGAGGCTCTACGCGTGACCAACCACATTCACAGCAAAACAAAGACGTGTGTGTTACTGGGACTAACTTTTCATGTATGTGAAGAAATAACCTTCAAACCATATGCAAATGTTATCCTCTAAGTGGGGAGCGTTCGAAGCGCGCATAATCGGCAAAGCGTACGTATTAAAAAGTGTTGGTTGTTTGTTGTCACCCACATAAATATTAAATGGTAAACCAGGTGCAGTGTAATACAGCGGCAGAAAAGTTGGTCGTTGATTACGGACCCAGCCAGTGAAATAAGCGCCAAGTGCTGCGGAGTATGCAGGCCGATACGTTGGCACTACGGGCTTGTTGTGAATCAACCCAAAACTATAGGCCAGAGGGTGGCGCTGAAAAGGGCCTGGGGTCGTTCACGAAGTTGTAGGAAAGCGGAAGTAATTAACAGTGCTATCTAACCAGGGGCATGAGAACGTCATTGCAGCCATTTTTATGCCTGAGTACCTGTTATGCTATATCCACGGTGGTTGTGTAGCACGGATGCATGGGCGAGCATCTTTTGACGGTGAAGTGACTTGCCGTCAAGTATGTGATCAACAGGTGTGATAGACAAGTTGCTGGAAAGTTAGCGTTAATCACCAAACCTATTACTTAATTGGTTTCAAAGAGGATTGCTGTCAATATTTATCAATCAAGTGCATCAAGGCAGCACATTAAAAACAGCGGTGGACTAACGAACAGGAAGCGCAAAAGACCGGGTTCTTAACAGGAAGTGTCAAACACATACCATGCTACTTAATCATTTTCCACGGGGTTCATATCAACCCACTTCCATGGGGTGTATCAACACGTCACTCTTAAAACAGCGGTGGACTGGCGGCTAGGAGGCGCAGGAGACTTGGTGTTAAAAATGAGTGTCGAACACATGACCGTCGTCAAACCTAATAAGCAAAGTCAGCTGCGAAATCATATACGATGAACCCAAGCGTGATCAGCGCGAGACTACGTTGTATTTTGTGTGGTATGGGATCTTATCGCCTTTGGATTGCGGGAAGCTGGTTGTTACAACAACCAGCGACGTTCGAGCGTCCTGCTTATCCCGATCACACAGACTACTTGCAATGAAGATGAATCATAATCGTGTAGACGGAGCAATTGTTACATCAAGAGCCAAAACGCGGAGCGCAAGGACGAAGCCGCGAAACAATCCTGTGGCCCTTATACCTCCCCACTCGCCAATCGACCTCAAGTAACTGCTTCTTACACGCAGCGATCCGCCGCGACAAGCTCATCACGACGCCGAAGAGCTCATTAAGGGGCAACACGCTGTTGCACGTAATACCCCGTTCATACAAGCTCCACGAACTGTTCATTGGCTCCCAGTGATCTCTGTGTCGTAAATGCCGTTAAGAAGCACAGTCCACACTTGTTAATCATACTTATCAATGCCAACTTGATGACCAGGTTGCTTCGCCGAGGCTTACGCAAGCTGACATTGAGAAGGCGAACAGAAAGTAACCCCTGGAACTGGTACTGCACTACTGCTCCACTACATTTTTGGAAAGGTACGTTGGCATTTCCTCCCAGTTGCTCGCGTGAATGTGCGGAACAGATTGCCCTCAAGCTTAAGGAAGATTCACAATGCGCTAACATTCCGGGCGGGTCTTCAAATCTTTGTGCTTTGTTACTATAGAGCGCCTTGTCAAAGTTTCCGAATCGGATGATCACGTTTTTCAGAGTAGGTCAGATGGTCCCAAGAAAACTTATCGTGCTGCTCTGGAACCTTTCTGTGCAATCCTTCTATCTACGTGACAGATAAGAACTTTAGGCTTGGGGTCACGTATACCATTGACGTTCCACTCTGACTGGTATACCCAGCGCCGATGAGTACGTGTACCCCTCATCACTCCGGCATTTTCTCCTATCTTCATAATAACATCAGCCTCACATTGTTATCCAAAACGTTGACCTCTCGATGGTGGTTAAAAGGGCCTTATTCATGCCCTCTTACATTAAGAGATATAGACCGCCTCTTTCTCTTTCAGAACGTCTGATCGGCGGAACGTTCACCTCCGTACCAAATTATTGGCTTTTTAACCTCCTCCTCGCGTGAACCAGTTTATTAACACAGCCTTAAAATCTGGACTATAGCATTAGTTTGATGGCCATCAGGAAAATGTCAGCAGGCCAACAGTGTTCATGGCAGTACTAGTTCCGCTTGTATTTTCCCCGGTATACTGCGGGCCTCTTGGTTACTCATGCTTCACTCAGCATGGTCGCTGCAGCGCTGAACAACTACGGTACACTCATGTGTGACTACCCAGGATCAGTCCGCTTTTCACTTCTAGTTTACTCACCCCCATAGCTGTCCTTCTTCCTCTTACCCGGAAATAGATATCGGTAACGGAAAGCGTGGATTTAAATATCTGTCGCTCTCCGGATATTTCGTAATCAATGCATTGTGTTATCTGTTTTGGTTTCCCGCCACTTACCAACGTTCCTCTTAGCAGGCCACCACCTTTGCCTTACGCTACCGGCTTAAATTTCCGTACGTCCTATTCATACATTTTAACATAAAGCTTCGGTCCAAATACCATTTAATGTGATGCATCCCCCAACATTTCAACTAATAGTCAAATCGCGTAATGATAAAGCGCATCAATCCAATGTTGGATAAGTACCATTAGCAATCGGAGGCTAAACTCCAATCTACAGTGTCAGTGGTGTTCCTTTACTGTTCACTACGGTAAAAAGCTCACTCAATTAACACCACAATACTTGCCATTATTTTAGAGTTCCGAGGTGATATAAGCGGTACGGTATCCCAACCCTACCTCCGTCCATGCTTATTCCTAGTTCATTTGAAAGCCTGCCATACGAGGACGCTTATTCACGTCACATGTTAGGTGTTACTGCGAGTCAATAGCGAGCACGCTGTTCACGTGCTGCATGTGTTGGAAGACGCAATCATAACGGCACTTTATCTGAAGGTTCTACATCTTCACCGCCATCATCGTATGTCGAGTTACAGATCTTCTCCAAAGAAGCTGCTGTTTGCAGGTTAACTGTAAATCAACGTTGCGGTGGTTTTTGTACTAAGTGGTCATCTTAGCTAATATGGATGTTTACCTGGCATATGCGATATCGTTACCACACTCCGGTGAACAGAATGGCAATTCCATTGTCTAACGCCACCATTTTCCCTGGCGATTTGCTTCCTAACGCCGAGTTCTGCTCACGCTACTGAGGCACTATGAAATCCCCAGGCAAATCCAGACGTGCTGTATTTTAACCTTCTGCCTTTGGTGTAAACTACAGGAAATTACAAATGCGCAAATTAAATTCCAGCAAGAAGCAATGCTGGAAACCGGGTCAAAAATGTAACCTGTTGAAACCGATAAGCCTCAACGGTCCGTGCTGAATCACACTTCACCTCCCAAGGAAAGTGCCAGGAACAGCTTTCCAAGTGGAAGGTCAAAAAATGTTTTGCACAAAATATTTTATGTAAGGGCTTCCAGACAATGGGCTTTTAAAGCGCATGGCGTTACCGTCCTACCGCACCAAATGCCTCCTTTCCTCCCGCAACACTTTCCGACCGAGAAACCTGGAAATCGAGAAAAGGTGTGGCATTCAATCCACTGCACCCAATGGAGTCAAGCTGGCAAATGGTGATTATATGCAACGACATCCTCCTACTCCATAATTTGTGCTACGTGGTTTAGAACTTCCCGTGTAATATCGGGATCTCCGATGATGCGCAACACCGCCTCAGAAGTGAACCACTGTTATATACCGTCACTGGGGAAAGGTACCCAATAATTAGGCTAAGAACACAGCGTGCTAACCACAATTGATTCACTCACCCTTGTAAAATTGCAAAACAGACAACCTGCGTGATTAAGTAAGGAGTCACCAAGGTTTACATAGTAACCTATTCATGGTAAAAGCACAAATAAGGATTATCATCACGCATGTTAGGGATACTTGTCTACGAGGTGATCATGTTGCCCTTGATAAAAGGCGGGTATGTAACCGATGCAAAAGGTGAATACAAATTGCATGCACATACCTTTCCGGGTAACCTCAACGAACGGTGACATGTAATTTTATATAGTGCCTTCTGCAAGTTAACTTAAGAGATTATTAACGGACGGACGGAACGTTTATGCTCCTACGATTCACTGAGAACAGCGCTTGCATTGGAAATTCAGTTAAGATAACGCTTACCAATTTCCTGCCATTAGCAAAGAACTTTGCCTGAAACGTTTGGCTTCTATTCACGGATCGCCATTCACGCAAGTTTATTCTGCTTCCCCATTTTATGCAGCACAGGTTTACTGGAACCACCGTTGGCATACAACACACATCACCAACTGAACTTCAATATTAACGGATGCTGCATTCTTCTTCCTTAGCCAAAAAGCGCACACGTTTATAACGGATGTGTCCGGGGGTCTTCCGCCTCCGTTTTCCCCAGCATAGAATCACCAGCGTTGTTGGTGCGAAGACGTCTAAATCATAATGTACGTAGCGACGTGTATTACGTTGGAACCTTCGTTACTTGCAATGGAATAGAAGCGGCTCATTTGGCAGAGCCAAAGGACGCAAGCTTTCTAATCCCCCTGCTTTGGCCGAGTGACAATACGTCCCCGGTACTTCACATGCAGCCAAGTCATGCTGCACAGAGGTTTTACTTCGCATACTTTGCTCATGAGTAAGCAGCCCACATTCGCCATGCTCTGGCACGTGCTTCCCATCAGCCGATGGTACCACTCATCCACGTCCGGGCGAATAGTTTCACTACAGTGCCGCATAGCACAGTAGGTGGACACATCACTATCACCCGGATATTAATTCGGCTAGCCTCTTTAGACGCTTTAATACCACGTCACACCGCGTCGACCCAAGACTGCAAACGTGCGTCCTCAACTCAGCGATTAATTCCTCCGCCTTGCAAACTTTAGTCGCCCGGTCCACCGCTCGTAGCCTAAGCACATCCCCCGCATCTATGACAGTTGTATCGGAATCCTTGTGACAAGTCAACTTTCAGACTACATGGCGCATTCCAGCTACAATTTGCTACAACACTGGCCGTCGGCAATCACTTCCTGCCCATCACATGGTACATAAGTGCCCACGACATTCGCCATTGCAGCTGAAATTCACATTCGCGAGAATCTGTAGTGACAGCCGTAGAATTTATTTCTAATCCCAAAGGACAGCATCGGTAAAATAGACATGTAAAGGAAGAAAGGATGAATCATGGCCAACAATGCATTTCAGTTGAGGGTTACAGGACGTTACGTCGGCAGACCCTAAGTCATTTAGATATCAGAAGTCTGAGGTGGTTAGAATGCAGGAGACCGTTCAGACGAGTCCGGATAAGCCAGCAAGATGAAACTAGGCCGCCAACTTAAGGTGTGAATAACAGTAATGAGTTTCTTAAGAAAAGAGGCTTCCGGGACGACAGCGGCCAAGGATGTTCTCAGGGAGATGTGAGCAGACCGATAAGTCTGACCATCCCTGATCATTAGGGTCAAAGTAGTCGGAAGCAAAGAGACCACTGAGACGAGCTTAGAATATTAGCTCAAAGAAGGAAAGCTATAGAATTTGTGTCTAAGTGCAAAAGAAAAGCATCGGTATAATAGACAGGTACAGGAAGAAAGGGGACATAGTAATAAATATGAATCAAGGCCAACAATGCATTTCACTTGAGGGTTACAGGACGTTACGTCGGCAGACCCTAGGTCATTTAGATCGGTTGGTCAAGATTTAACTGGACTATCCCGCCGAACACCTGTGTTTCATCTATTGCAGTTGCACAATCCTCATCCTGACCGGGATATGGCAGTTTTCGTGTATCGCTTAGGGTAAGTTTGTCTTTCCCCTATTTTTGCTTTCGTGTTAATTTACTAACGTGGCCGGTACAGCGGGGTCTGTTAGTGCAAGGCACCTAAGCAATGTTTAGTTGACCACGTGAATCATGTAGTTTGTCCTGGCTCACCTTGGCAGACCAATCCACCGCACTCTCAGTCGGCTCAAAGACGATCTCAAAAGTGAAACATTCAAGGAAGCTTAGTAATGTTCAGGTCTCACTTGAAGTTGGAGTTTAACTCTTATGCTCACGAACCACAACACAGTGTAATTACGCCGAACTTGGATATTGTCACAACGGCTGTTATTGATCACTTCACGCCTCGACTTCTAGCATGTTCCTGGATGTCACTAATACCAGACAAATTGCTCCCTCGTATAAAGTAGGAACTTTCGGTTGTTTCTCTTAGTATAACAAATTATTTTACTATTTCAAAACAGCTACGCTTTTATGCATAATTGCTCATATCTTCACCGATGTGCCTCGTTCCATCAGGCATATACCATTTAGTTATTTGTGTATTTATGATGCCAATCTATGGAAAACATTTTCGTACGCGATCGCTCTGTATAGAATAAATTTGAAATTTCCGAGATTGATTTAAAATAAGTAAACATAAATTTGCTATAAAAATAAAGAGACACATAAACCAATCAACAGTTACAAGTAAGTATCTAGCGCAAATTACACGTTTCTCTACGGGTAATCGGCTGTGGCGAAATGTTGCACATCTTTCAGAAATGGAAGTAGTGCTCATATGGTACAAATTCGTCAGTATGGTGACGACAAGCTGTGTTTACTTGTGCATAGAGCAAACAGTAAAAGCACAGTAAGTAACGTGGTGTCCGTATGTGCAGACAGAGAGTATCTTCTTCCGCACATATCGAGAAAATAGTAATATTACTCTAGTTAACTTGCCGGCATGTAATTGTGGACAGTGACTTTATTCCTTTGCGATTCACATCCGCAGGTCGCACCCTTTTTAAAGGAGAGAAGGCTATGGATGCGAAATCGCACTCTCTCCACGAGTATTGTGGTTGATCCTCTTGAACAATAAGTTACAACTGCTTAGACACCATATAGACCTTGGGTACATTCAGTTGTTCAAAGTTTAATGCTTCCCAATTTCCTCTGTTGGGTGATTAAATACGTTAGTCAGTGCCCATGATATTTGCTTGGGAAGGAGAAGCTTGAGGACTCAGACTAATAGTTGTGCAAGTAAGTAAATATTTCAAATTGTCTAGAGTCCGACTTCTTCGGATTTTCTCTAATTTTCCGCAGCGTGCAGACTTCCTGTTCAGCTGTCCACACTCATGTCAGTCATGGTGGGGAGTGCAGGGAATTGATTTTCTCCTGGCGTCATTGTTCAGGTAAATCTTCCTTGTTACTTCATCCCAGTTTAGGCGTGAACCCAGTTCGTCATTACAATTTCAGGTACACAAGAATTTCCGGATTTTAAAAGGAAAGAACAGGCTGGTAGAACGCCGCTTTGAACAGTCATGGGACCAAGGAGTGTGGAGGTTCCAGGTTATGAAATTTAGACTCGGTTGGCTAGCCAAACCTCTTCCTGGTACCAACCGCGGTCTTCGGATTTAAAACATATCAGCAAATAGTTTGACGGCAATGTTCCAGTACATGGTGATTTCTGCAGGAAAACGGTTTCAATACAAAAAGCTACAAATATCCGTTCATCAATCCTGTGTAGTAGCGGTTGTGACTCGCCATGAAATAAAGCAATCACTTGCTTAGCCGGACAACCGGTATATGTCCACAGATACCAGGCAGCCATTTGGCCTTGGCAACACTTTCAAACACGAGCAAAAGTGCAGGAAAGCATTTACAATTCCCACAAACACAGACAAACAACTTAGCATGCACTCATACATAAATTCATACGTAAATGTGTGACAAACATATTGGCCTATTGTTCATTAACTGATCAATGCTTTTCCTCCTCCGATGATGTTGCATGTGTACGCATGCCTTACGAAGTCCAGGATACCCATGCTAGTTTATTTATTTTATTCACGTAACATGTGTAAAACGGAATATGCTGAATGTCTTGTGGGCATTCAACCTAAATAAGTTGTCTCATACTTAGATTGTTGCCAAATACATCCATTGACCCAAATAAACGATTTCCAGAGAATGTTTCTCCATACTACAAACCGTTTTACGGACGTCTGAAGCTATTATCTGCAGTTTACCATGAGCCCCACCTGGCCTTTAGGTCAACGACCAAACGAACCTACAAAGACAAAAATGGATCATATCTGACCTTCAACTCAACCACCTTTTTGGTTTAATAACACCGGTCAACTAGATCTGCTTACTTATTAAAAGGGAATTGAACATCAGTCGCCTGCATAAAAAAGAACACTTGAAGCAACTAAATACCGCAACCTACCTTAATCATTCAATAACTAAAAATCTGGAGATCTTGACTGTCAAGCGTCTAAAAACATGCATTAGCTTCTCAGCAATCACAGACTCCTTAACAGACAAAGCGACCAAGATTACTCCGTGGCGCAAGCTGGGTGCTTCGGGTCTACTGCCTTCCAACAAATGCATGGCGACTGTGCACCAGGAGGTGGGGGAATTTAGCCTGTCAAGCGTTCTCCCCGTAAAAGGCTACCAACGTCTGTTTAACAGCACTGCGAAGAGGCGAATGTGACACGCCTTCAACTAAAGTCACGGCCTCATGTTTAACTAGGCAGCAAACTCCCCATCATGGACATCATTCATCGCTTCTCACAAATTATCCATGCGTTTACCCATAAACGCAGCGGCACATAGTCAAACACGAATAACGGCTACACACATGCATTCACATGGACTTGTATAAACATAGCTCTAAAATTTATTACTAACGTTCACCATATTTTATATGTTCTTCGACGTTTAGTTGTACCTTTGCCATGATCATGCATATAAAAGTGTGTCTCGCCTTGATCGAGAATAAAGCGCTATTTTATTAATTAATATATATTTTTTATACATTTAGAGCATAGTTCCTAATAGCAAATCACGAAGTAGTAATTAAGATGATGGAAATCCTCTGTTAAAATAAAGAAGCGTAAGGATACAAAGACATGGCGGTGATGGAATGACTGAACAGCTGGATGTGTGAGATACTACACAGAAGCTAATTTCAATTAGTGACACGTAATAATAGTGCTGAGTAAGGTAGTATGCAGAACATTTAGTAGGTCTGAACTCAAATAGTATTGACAGAAGCTACAAAGGATAGAGAGCAG
>CALYDF020008876.1:0-11238 GCA_944474145.2 Dicrocoelium dendriticum
ACTAAAGTAGGCACTTCAAACACACCAACACCCATTGAAAATAGCGAATGATCTGTTTGCACTGTTAAATGGTGGCAAAATATTTTCAAACATTAACATTTCTGATGGCAAACAAAACGTGGTCGGTCATATTTCACGCATGCTAAAAACAACTGGACGGAATTACAGCCAACTTGAAAAAGAACGTTTAGCAATTGTGTTTTCAGTCAAAAGTTTCATAAAATGTTACATGATCGGAAATTCACGTTATGCACTGATCGCATGTCCCTGTGTTTATATTTGGTACCAAGAAAGGCAGTCTTGTTCACACCGCAACGTTAGGCAACAATACTATTGGGCTACGATTTTACCATTAAACACATCCGTTCGGAATGTTTTAGCCGTGTTGACGCCTTATCGTACCTGTTTGATAACAGATCAAATTAGCAGTCACACGAAGACACGTTGATTTCATCAGTTGAAGTTGAGTTTGACATATAACCTTTGAGGAACCATACGAAACTTACTAGCTACGTGCAATGACATTTGTGAGTCTATGCGATCAGATAGCTGCTTAAAACTTGTTATCTTTTATCTTCGCAACAGTTGGCCAAGAATTATACCAGACGCTGAAATTAAACTATATTTTATCCACAAAGATGCCTTAACAATAGTGAACGACTGTTTAATTCTGACAGATGGAATTGTGATCGGCAAAATTCTCAGAGTAAAAGTGATACAAACGATTCACGCCGGACACCAGGGAATTACACGAATGAGCTCACTAGCCAGATGCTACGCTTATTGACCAAATATTTATAGCGATACTGGAGACGTTGTTCGTAGTTGTTCCAAATGTGTACAAGCTGCGTAGGCACTCATCAAAGTTGACCTTCTTCCTTGCCAGAATCAACTGCCCCCGGTATGAAGATTCAGATGGATTACACGGACCAACTGAACAACCAATATTTTCTGATTATTGCTGTTTCGTGCTCAAAATGAATGGAAAATGTTTGTCACAACTAACGACAGCTTCAACGATTTTAGTCCGTCGTTGTTCGTTCGCACAGTTTCGTTTCTCAAAAACACTCATTGCTGATAATGGTTAACAATTCACATTGAACGAGTCCAAGCGATTTTGTCAATCCATGGGTGTAAAAGTTATACGCAGTCTCATTTATTATCCCTAGTTCAATGGACAGGCTGAGAGATTTTTTGATGCATTCAAACTTGCTCTGTTTAAACTTAAAGGAGAGGGAGATATTGCTGCAAACTTGGATGTATTCTTACGAACGTATTCCTCATACCAAAGACTGTTCTTCCAAGTCAACAACCACCGTCCGTACTTTTATTGGTCAACGTTTACCCATACCTTTAGGTGCCATGTTTCCAGCAATGGAGACAAATGAGCGTGATCAGAAAATGGCAGATTAATTCAAGTATAAGCATGGTTTACGCATAAGATATTTTCAGCCCAATGACCCAATCTTTGTGTATAACTTCAGGAAGGCACGCAAAACTTGGATTCGCGGAATTGTCACAGTAAGGAAAGGAAAGGTCATGTATAAAATGGAATGTCAAAACCGATTGACTGCACGTCATGTGAATCACATCGCAAATCGTTATATATCTGAAGAATTTCAGCGATTCCATTACACAAACTTTCGGACACGTTTGTTTTCCTTAAGCCAATGGAATCATAACCAGAACAAACAGTAGGTGTGAGCACAGAAGTGAAACCAGAACGAAGACATTCCACAAGTACACACCCAAAATTCAACGACCCAGTGTCATTTCAATGGAACAATAAAACAGTGGTTTTATACGGATAAAAATCTAATGTTTAACAAGTCCCGTAGAACGGTTATGGTGAAACTTCAAAATACAAAATAATTGTTTGCAAAATTGGGTTTACACCGGTGAAGTCACTGAGGTATACGTGGTACAATCAGTAAATTCTAGGTAAATCCATGCGAAATGAAGGCAAATGCGATGTCGGTCAAATTCGTATCTCCTCCTAGTGTACACACACAGAAGGTGAAAAACGTCGAACGAAATCTGTGCTGTGACCATCAGTGAAATCGTTTAGAGTCACTTGTGTTTGTCCATGGGTCATGTAAGATGGCGCAGCGAGATAAGAGTGCGGTCAACTCGAGCAGTGAACTCTGCCAGCGTGGGAGCACATATGAGAAAGTCCGGTAGGGCATTTCGCGTTTTGTGAACGCGTACGGAAAAGAAATTTCGACGGCATTCCAAGCGCTTTTGCCGCTATGCCAGTTTGAGTTGCTGACCTCTCAAATTGCTGTAGTGACTGCGCTCTAGCAAATGGCACCTTGAGTGGTCGGGATCTCACAAAATCTGGTAAGTGAAAAGGAAGTTCCCGCGCAATCGCTGATATTGTCCGCTGAAGGCACCGAGCACTTGTAGCCTACGTTCCTGCGACAAAGGATACAGTTCCTTTAAGTTTTGATTGCCCGTCTTTAGAGTGTCTCCAAGGCGGTGAGGTCTATCCTCAGCCATGGTGGCCAGACCTCTATTGCGTATTTCACATAAGGCCGTACGGATGAGCCGCGCAATTGTAGAAAAATCTAAAGGTAAGTCGTTCAATGCCCCTCCTTGACACCGTTTCAGTCTGATTCGAAAACCCAAAGTCAACCTGGACAAGAACGCCCAGATCATTCTCGCCAGGAGTCGGTTGAAGGGCCTGGTTGCCGATTTCTTAGGAATGCATTAACTTGAGCCGTAGGTGCTGCACTCTACACTTGTCTACATGGAATCGAAGTAGATTCTGGATTGACCATGAGTATACCCTATCCAGATCAGCTTGAAGTACCGTGATATAGTCTGGTGTATTGATCGTCTTCCACAACTTGATGTCATCAGCATAAAGCAGGAAGTTTAAGTGTATGATTTTGTGATATAGTCAACATGCGTCAAAAATAATCGCGTCCTAGTACCTATTCCTGTGGCACTCCGCATATGACTGGAATGGGATCTGACAGCGAATCACGCACACATACTTCCAGGCGCCGGTGTAGAAGAAAACTTCTGATCCATCCTAGGATATGACCATCAATACAACAGATCTGAAGTTTGAAGAACAGAATGTCATGATCTAACTGGTCGAACGCTTTTGATAAGTTGAGAAAGACTACAACAAATCCTGTGCCATATTCTACGACTACAGTCCAGTATATTTATAGTGCACCATCGATTTCTTCGGTAATCATGTTGTTCCGGTGCAATGTAATTAAATTCTTCCAATTAGGCCTTTAGCGCATCAGAAATGTTAGCTTCCATGATCCTTGAAAGAACCGGTAGTAAGATTATGGTACAGTAGTTGGCTAGATTGAAAGATTACCTTTCTTGTGGCTAATGGTAATCATCCCGTGTTGTCACATTTTTGTCACGTACATTTTGTACGATTTCATGCTTATATTATCAACTTCAGAATGGCTGTGCTTGCGGATACTCAACAGACTTTTTACTACAGCTTCAGCGTGAAGGATATTTGAGTGTTTTGTGGGTAAAAGTACCATCGTCCTAGGGTTAGTTGGCGAGTAATCGCACAGAAGTGTTGCAGTATACTGTAGACGCAGGGCATTTGTCGAAAAGGACATTGCGTGTAACACTTTATTTTTAAGCGAGGAAGGTGCTAGAGGGATAATATATGTCAGCCAGAGAGAGCACTTGAAAATTGATCGACGTCCAGCGAGCTTGTTTTTTCGTTAGCTTGAAAATTCAGCCCACCACAAAGCACTTGACAATCTGTTGGTTTAGAGCAGGTGTGTGGTAAACGTGAGGAAATGGAGCATCTTTTCCTGCAAGTTTTTCGTTACTTCAATGTGGGTTTGAACGTTTTCAAGTAGTGTCACTTCTGTCTTTTCACTACTCAGCGGGTTATAACACTGAGGATGTGGGATCACTGATTGGGCAGTAAGATGGTGAATGGCTGATCGGAATGGACTCGGTGGCCTTTATCTGGCTACTGCCTTACAATTTTAGTGGTTTCGTCCCAGGAGTTCACAATCTACATTGCATAGCTTAGTTCAGATAAACACCAGACGCGTTTCGCTCTATGATTATCGTCAGTGGAGTGCATTCCCTAGGTACCCTACTGGGGATCGAACCGATGACCACTAGAGGCAGATGCTCGCTATCCAGCACCTTAAGCCACTGAGCGATGATGGATGCCACCTGGGCTACGTAATCTGCAAGATAACTGGGATACAGGACTACTTAGCTTCCACTCCCTTAGCAGATGACGGTGGCGAGCCTCCGAGATCATGAATTCCTCCCAATAGATGCTACCTCCATAGCATTTGAGACTAGGAGAGGCTACGTTTTATATTACTAATGAGTATTAGGGAGAAATTAACGCAAAACACATTAGTGCCTCAATGAAAAGGATGTGTAGAGCAGTCAATCTATGTTGCTTGCGTCCACATGACCTCTGCTTATGTGTTCCACTAAGAAACCAACGTCGAAGCAGTACATGCCCCATTCCTTATACCATTTCACTTGTGGCTGTAGATACAGCCAGGTCGGGTGCACTGTCCGAAAGTAAGATGTCAGGATCAATGAACACGTACGTAAATGCTTACGCAACTGGATGGGACCGCTGACGACGGAAGCAGATGAGTTGATAAATCGAGCTGCCTCGAGAAACACAAGGAAGTTGCTGAGCACTGGCCGCTGAAGCAATCCCGATGCATCAGTTACCATATTCACGCGAAACCAGCGGTCCCACATTCCCAGATTGCTGGAAGGTATTGACATCTATGGAGAGCGACTACAGCATCGCATGCAGAAATAGTTGACTGTGAGTCGTATCCTATCTTGGTAACATGTGGCATGAAGAATTGTCCAGCGGTTGGCTGCCTGTAGCTCTCATATGACCGCATTTTATATATGTTTGAATTTTGTATGATTTATGACCTACGCGTTTGCACAAAATAAAGGAATCATCACACAGTTTATGTATTCTGATTTCTTTTGTTTTCAGTTATATAGGGTGTTTATATTTTATGTGTAATTTGCTATAACTACATGTATTCTGAAGGTATGAAGCGCGTACGCTTGACGCTGATAGAAAGTGAATACCCAGACCAACATGGAACAAAGGAAGAAGACACTTGTCTCCACTACAGCCCAAAGAAAACCTATATGTATACAACTATGCTACAAGAAAATAACGCTGCTAAACTCCAAAGCCTTCGCATTTCCCATGCCCACAAACTCTTTCCCAACAGTTAAAATGCAAATGCCGTTCGTTGGTAATCCAATAGTAAGATCTAGACATGAGCCTTGTCCACGCTAAATCACTGTGCATCTGCTCGTTTTCTTGTTGTTGTGCAGCAGGTTACATTGGTCCAACGACGAGGCAACCGTCTGCTAGGGTGATGGTACACCGTCCGGCATGGCTCGTGACTGAGTGTCGAAAACCAACCAGCTCATCCATACCCAGGAGTCTAACCGTCACTGGCCATACCACCAATTTGGCTGTTGTTTAGTCAGCAACTTTATCAAAATGCGTCCGTAGGCGTTTATTTGAATCCTCTGAGGCCCTCGCAATCCCGTTGTATGAGCCGGAGTTGGGTATTTATATAAGGTTCTCTTAGACGTCAAGATTGCCTTGGCCCACTACTACTGTGACGTCCGGCCCACAGATTTTTGTACACATCACAGCTGTGTTCCAACCCATAGTGGTTGTGATCTGAACTTAATTGACAAGACTTTGCGTTGTGTTTACTAGTTCGTTTTGCACGTATATTTGTACAAGCCTAAAGAATTATTACTGAAATCATATGTTCGATTACACTGACTTTTGATCATTCGGTGACATGTTTTACTACTGTAAAAATCTATGTGATAAACAAGACCTATCAATCGGTCGGAATGGGAATAACGAATGGTAGAAGAAAACTTGATGACCAAATAAAGAGCGGGTTGATCAACTCATCCTCATGTTCATAAGGAGGTAGGCCTAATGATGTGTGGCTCGGCTTTTGCAAGTTAAATGAAATCAAGAACGTGGTTTATGCAGCCATGAAAGGTGAATATGCAGCTGTGCCACACGCGCCACGGACAGAGAAAAATACTGAAAACCTGAGGATAGCCACAAAACTATAATCATTAAATATATTGGCAGCGATGCTATAACGAGTAATTCACTAACCAGTCCTTGAACGCCCGAAATTTATGGTACAATAGATGACAGGCAAGGAACTACTGATGCATCATTGGCCTTTGCTTGAGCGTATATGGTTTTGTAGCTCTGTCTGTTCGAGGAAGTTGATCCGCATTTGGACAACATTCATTGGAAGCAGGTCGGCTAACTTCAGTGAGTAGTTTAGATGTAACATTGCCATATGAGTTGACATAGTTGGATACAATAATGTTAGCAGTTTCCTGCCTTGAAATGACACCACACCGGGTTAAATGTCTAACTGATCCGGCAATTACTTTGAGGTCCTTAGTCAGGAGACTAGGAAAAGTCACGGGAGAGCAACAGGTCCACTGGAGTAACACACGTACTAGGATGAAATGCCGGATTAGAAAAACGTGGCGCATAGTGGCTAGTGATGGGGTACTGTTAATCTTGCTGTCGACTCCCGACGTAAGCGGAATTTGTTTATTGATGTAGGTAAATTCACTTCAAATCTTATCCCTTACCCATGACGCTAAGGCATGGCGAGCGATCACATAGAGCTTTAAGCCGAATTGGACATGAAGTTTATGCACAATAAGTGTAGAGGTCCCTGTATTCGTAGTAATAGCAACTAGAGTGGTACGTTTAACGCTAACGCTTTCATTGTTATGAGTTAGGTGTGTAGAGCTATCAAAATTCTTGAGTGGTGCTAGGTATTTTGATTCATGGGAACTTGGTTGCTAGGATGTGGTGCTCCCAGAAATAATCGGGGTAGCGATGGACAAGGCTCAAACATATTGCCAGCTTGGACAGTTGTGAATTAATGGACCGCAGAGTCATACAAGATTCGTATTCAATGAAATCGTTATTGTACCAACAGCGAATAAGTAGTAAAACAGTTGAAGCACAATGTTGTTCACGGACATTCCCCCCAAGCACGGTAGTTTCAATGGAGTTCCGAGTTCATTGCTAAATGACCAGTCGTTTATTGTGGATAAAAAACAAGGTTTAACATATCCCGCAGAATGATGCGTTTGTGGTTTCAAAAAGCTAGTAATAATAATAAAAATAATAAACATAAAAATAAAAGTAATAATAATAATGTCAGCTGTACGCCGTAACGGCGCTTGGCTGCCGCGCGACCACCACCAGTCGCTCGCGGTCTGAGTATACCGCGAGGACGCTCACCCCTACACGGATTCGAACCGGTGACTTTATGGTTGCAAACCAAACGCGCAGACCACCCGGCCACCGGCCGATCGAAGGGAAAGGAAAACAACCATAAACAGTAACAACTGAAAACAGCGAACTTGTCGATCATAATTTTGTCTTCCTGAATCGTTCACCAATGGTTTAATACAACATGAAATGTTCCCTCTTTTGGCTTTCACAGAAAATGGGTGTAGGTTGATGCTGCTTTGTTGTTTGAATGTGGTTCAGTTGTACTATGTGATTTGGTGCAACGCGACCAGAAAATTGTCGACACTACCTCTGAACACAGTTAATATAGGGGCTGAAACAACTGGTTCTGTTAGTGAATTCCATAACTGGCAAGTACGTATCAAGAAGAAATTTTATCCACAATCCAGCTGGCTGTATAGTTCTGCAAATTTAAGACGGTGACCTCTAACAGATGATAGCAAGAGTGATTCAGGTTGCCTAACATCTGGCAAACCATGATAAAATCACCAACGAACGCTGATAACATCCAATAACATCTCCAAAATACTCAGGCATTGTTTATATGTTAAGTGATATAGTTCTCAGACATATTCAACTGACAAAGGTCGGGAAACTTCCGAGACCCTGAGATCCCGCTTCAGCCATGGCTGCCATTATTGGATCGTATATTCCACTTATAGACCTATGTATGCAGTATGCAGCTGGGGAGAATAGATGGATTCAAGTGACTAAAAGCGCTATTTAAGAACCCAAAGTTTTGACTGCATATCTTTGATGATAGCGCAGGTTGCACCGCGTAGGCAAGATCTTCCTGATTCGGTAAAGCGGATATTTTCCAGAGAAGAGTGCTAGAGGTTCCGGTCACCCAGTTTATAGGAGTGAATCATTTAGTGTCGTTGAAGTAGCACTCAATATGTAGTCACTTTGAACTCATTACCACTCCGAAGTGACCCCTATAAATCTTTTCGATGTCAGTTGAAGCTATATGCGTTCTGTTTGAGCTTCGATTGAATGCCAACTTTAATTTCGTCGATGTAACGCAGGCAGTGTGGTGTGATTTAACTCATTGTGTCATTAAAGAAAATCAGGATTAATCAGAGCCCCAGTGGCTGACCTATTGGCACACCGCATGCTACTTGTGTAGGATTTGATGCCGATTCGCTTAATTTCTCTTCCAGAAGCTTGTGAAATAGGAAGCTGCTGACCCATTTTAGGAGGGGATTAACAGTGCCGTATCCTTCAAGCTTGATTAGAAGGATGTAATGACCCGACTGAACAATGAACAATAATTTATCATGGATAAAGCATGTATGTTTGACACCTCCCGTAGGATGTTAAGCGTGAATACAATGAGGTCAAAGTATATGATTCACCTACACAAAGTCACCCGGGGACTTGATTAACTTCAGCCAAAAAGGCATATTTTAGGTAAGAAGTGATGTGAGATAACAAAAACAGATAACCGTATTCTGAAAATGCCCAAAGCAGCGGATTATGTAACTGAGGTTAGGAGAGCTTTCCCGAGTCGACAGCCCCGCGTGGAACAGTAATTCCGCCGACATCCTTAACGGTTATATTGATCCCTCATTTTCAACTAGTTACCTCTGAGCTGTGAGTTGTTGCTAAGTTTCAGTAAATGACTACATACGTCATTGGGGTCACCCAATATATGGTACGCTGCGATGAGATCGACGGGTAGCTCTTGGTAGCCCCCGCTGAAAATTCCCAGCAACTTAAGTCTTCAATGTCAAGAATGCTAGTGCAAGTCTTTTACATTCTTTGTTGCTCTTCCTTGTGGTGCTTCTAATGCCTCTAGGGCACATTTCGGTCAAGGCTGCCAAGCTCGGATGGCGTATTCAAAGTGTGAGTGCACCTAGAGATGGTGCACCATCGGGAATATTGATGCGTCAAATCTCCCGAACGCCCTTGGCAACATACCGACGTGCCGGATGTCTCTTTTTGCAGCTACTTCAGCTTGCTTTGAACAGTTGAGGTCTCTCCGTACGAGCACATCAAGGTCAAGTATCTGGGAGCTGGTCTGCAATCCGTTTGTCCCAAGTAAATAGGTGAAGTAATGTCTATGGCGTAATCGTATAACGCGACGTTTGTCTATGTTGAATGGTAGGGCGTTTTGAACTGACCAGTTGGTCATTGTGTTAAGATCACAATGGAGCCGTTCGTGGTTGCTTTGTCCTCTGATCCTTTGCCATATCTTAATTTCATTAGCAAAAATAGGAAATCGGAAGCAATGGATTTTGCCAAATATTTAATGAACACCAACAATAGACGAGGTCCAAACACCGAGCCTGGCTGTACATCACACATCACATCGATTGCATGACTCATGAACTCTCACCGCTATCCGTCGTTCAAGTATAAAATTGCTAATACAACTAAGATTGGATCGCCAATGCAGTAGTTCCGAAGCTTCTGAAGGAGAGTACGATGGTCTAAGCGATCAAACGCTTTTGAGACGTTCAGGTAGATGACATCGACTTCTGCTCCATTATCCACAGCTTCCGTCCAACTATTAAACACAATTAATAAGTCATTATTACATGAACGCCTTTGATAAAAGACATGTTGTTCTGGGGCTATTTAGCTGTGGCTGCATCCGCGCATTATCGATCACTGATTCCATAAGTTCGGATAGCACAGGAACTAGTGTTATTGAACGGTAGTTGGTAGGGTCAGTGCGACTACCTCCTTTATGGATAGGAGTAATGACACTTCGCTTCCATACTGGTGGAATATGGTTCTCTTCTATACATTGCTGCTGGAGAACGGCCAACGGTTCTGTTTGATCAATAGATACCGCCAGCAGAGTCTTTGATCGGATGTTGTCGACTCCAGGAGAACTGTGGATACGTAAGTATAACTACTTTTTCAACACAGCTTCCTCCGTGAAGGTGGTGTTGTTTAAACCCGGCGGTGGATTAAAAGAAACCAGGCGATTGTATGGCCTCGTTAACTGCTGGACAGTTTGGGAGTAATGTAGCCGTAGGCAATCAGCTACTTCCATTGCTGATCGCGTGCACCCATCAGCCGTGACTGGTGCTGGAATCCCACTCTTTACCTTTCGAAGGCCGTTAAGTTGTCTGTACAAAAGTTTGTCGTTCGTGAGGGATCGCTTCATTAACTCCTTTTGATGCGTGACCCTATCTTCGCGAAGCAGGTTCAGAGGGTAGATACCATGTGTCACGTATGCAGTCCAGGTTTCTGCATTCGAGCAGTCCTTATGTGCTCGCAATGCCAAATCTCTCCGGCACATACGTTTAAGTGTTCTGCTCCTCAGAAATGAGTTACGCTTGTTTTTGTGTCGGAAGAACTTCTGTTCCTATGCCTGTGTTACCAATGTTCTAAAGGTCCTTGTAAAGGTTTCTCAGGCAACATCTGGTGAACAATCGGTTAAGAAAGTTCAGGATATATCTTTAGCAAGCTTAGATAACATATTGCGTGACAGTATGCACTTGGTCATCATCCTTTTCAGGATACTCTGCGTAGTATATGTAGTCAAAGAGTAGAGTAGCATTATCCCTACGACCCAGTGGTGTGCTTGTAACTATCTCATCAACTATGAGTTCTTTGTTAGCTAGCACAAAATCCAGTATCGACGGCTTTTTAGCAGTTCGAAATTTGGTAGGTGAGGTTACGTGATTGTAAAGCGGGTGGCTAGCAATGAGCTCTTGCAAACAGGCTTTAAACTGTGTACAGTCAATTGATGGCGTTTCTATGTCGTGCTCATTAAAGTCTCCAACGATAAGAATGTGGGTTTAGGACTTGTTCAAAGTAAACTGGAAAACGTGGTTCAGTTTGGAGTCAATTTCCGTGTTGAGTTTGGTGAGCGGTAAATTACGGCTTGTAGACCTGCACTTGTTCCACAACCATAGGTGGCACCAAAGCGGATCAGGAGCGCGGATTTCCTA
>CALYDF020008877.1:0-11252 GCA_944474145.2 Dicrocoelium dendriticum
TCAGGCGAAGAGTACTTTGCTATGAACGGGTTCATTTGGGAGCCCCAATTGCGATCGAGAGCACAGAATTCATCAATGGCTGGTTTGCATCCCTGGAGGTTTAGGTCATCAAATTGCCGTTGCCCCTCATCTCCGAGCAAGTGACGAAGCAGTATGAACCTGTTTTTCGCGTTGATTGGAGACTTTAGGTCGGTAATTAAATTCAAATAATTCTGGAAGGAAATTTTCCAGTTAAGCCAGGCGTCTGATGTAGGCCTGTTTCCACAGTCAGTTCAAAATGCCGATTGATGTTGAATTGCATGAATCATGGTTGTACTCGCGACGCCAACTGTTGTATCCGAAGAAGGTAGATGTAACAGCAGTAAGTTGTAGGAGACACCTAGAACGTACAACTGTCCAGAACGAAAATAAAGCAAACTAAGAATTCCGCTAATCGATCAATCAGCTTTGAGCGAAGTTTGGCCAATCAGGATAAGTCTAGAGTATCGAGTCACAACCCTGATCCTGGACTGGCGACTCCGGGACAGAAAAAGTAATATTTAAGAATACAGTAGGAGTGTATAAAGGTAAACAAAGGTAAACAAATCTAAACGAATAGTTCATGTCTCGATAGTGCGGGACGTAGACCTTGGGTTCTATCCGCTCACAGTTGTAAGTGTACCGGCAAGAAGGTTTTAAATTCAATCCGTTCCTAAGAAAAGCGTTCATGAATCGATGTTTCAGCGGTTCGACCATACGGGGCACCCGATATGCGTAGGGAGTGATATCGATGGGTTTCGGTAATCATTCTGTGATTGGTTCATTGATTTTTCCGGACAGAAAAGAGAGTTGGTTAGAAGTGCGGAACAAGGTTGTTTTATAAATAAAAGTGTGATAGTGGGTTGAGTACGAATCAGAGCATTTCGTCAAGGAGCACGACTCTTCCTCATACAAAATGGCCATACTCACGTCTATGTTGTACATGTCTTTCACTGTATTCACTGTCAATTCCCTGTTAATTATAGTACCAACAACATTGAGTTACACGTTCTCAGATTCTGCGGTAGTTTGTTCCATATCACTGCCCAGCGGCTAAGAACGAAATTTGACGTTAATTTAGTGCTTGCTTTTTCCATTGATAACGTACTATCTCTATTCCTTATATTGTACTTGAGGGAAGGTTGAAGTACAACCTCAGTGTCTGAGATGAAGAGGAATTGCGGATTGCATCAAACAGAAGTTCGGTTATAAGGACGATTTAGCACTTGGGAGCGCTGGCAGATCAAGGGACAAGGTAGCAGCTGGGACAATGAGCACGCATTATAACTGGCGTAGTGCTGAAACATACGTGTCATCTGAAAAATTACTTTCAGAGTGGTAACATATAGTACGCGTCTTTTTGAAGTGTCATTGTTTTCAATGGCTGCGGAACCATCGCAGCTTCTCCTAAAAGCGTCAGAAGAGTATGCTTGGTTAATAGTGGTTGTGTAGGCGTGGGGTGAAGAAGGATAATGCGCTATCAAATTGTTTCTGCTAGTATACCCATTTGGATCACTGCTGTAGATTACGGGATGAAAACCACGATTAAACAGAAGATAGTTTTTGTGGTATCCATCGTCTTGGGATTCGGTGTGGTGCTATGGCGGCGGGGTTTTTATACGACACCTAGGATGAATTAGGGGATTTTCTCGATTCTTTGTAAGCACCGGTCATTGTAGTGGGCGACTTATCGACGGGTGTCAACTTCCTATCTCTACCATCCCGTTATCCACCTGCGGATATGCATTTGTTGTTGATTCCGGTGTGGGATCTTGTCGTCGGGTCCCTGCTAGCCACTGGTTCATGTTGTCGAGGGTCGTTTACAGGTCCTACACACTAAGCCTTCGGTTTGTTCCGATCGCTGGTCATAGCAATTGTGGTAGCCCTTACATTCAATGGTTGTGGTTTGGGTGATTTTCTGGTGCTGGCATCAGAAGAATGCGATGTTGTTACTCCGAGGTTCGCACCATCGATATCCACGCCAACGCAATTGTTTTATCCATCCAGTGTTGCTGCTTCCTGTGTCGCCGCTTGAGGTCTCAAGAAGTGACCTTTGTAGAGCGGTCCTTTCAAATGTAAACAGTGCGTCGTTAAACTGGGTGTGTGACAAGCAGACAAGGCTTGAAAATTTGAAAACTAATCGGACGGCAATTTAATGGCATTTTTAATGCGTAAAATTGTGCATTCGACCTCTAGCATACTGCAGATGCTCAGTAATGATGTTTTCACTTTGTTCAAATTATGTTTACGAGGAATTTTGAATACGATAACATTATTCAATCTGCTTGTTCCGTCTTGTACTTTAGATGTGACAACCCCAGGATCTGACCAGAAAAGTTGGAGGCCCTCCCGTAAATTTATAGGCTTAAAGCAAAGCTCAAACTTTGGCGCCAGCTACAAATGTGACTAGTGCGGCACGAACATGCCTGAGATTCACCAATTAAATAAAGAAACCAGCTATAAACTACTTGGTATACAGTAGCAGACGTGCTGTTTGGTCGTTTTTCGTCTCCTTTAGGACAAGTGAATAAAGAAATAACTGCTTGGAAATTATGTTTCAGTACTGCCGACGCTCAAGGAGGAGGGGAAGTAACTGACTCCAAAGCATCTTTGTTGTCGAGGAACATGACTAAGATGAGTCGACAATGTATAGAGGCACTCCAACTGTCGTACAGTCGAGGAGGGTTTAACAAAACCTCGATTTCGACAAATCTCAAGCTGTTCTGTACGAATCTGATCTCTATGGGGGCAACCCCATTTCACCTACAAATCCTGCGAGAGAGAGCGAGTCCAAAATAACGGGATGGTCACAGGTCTGTAGATAATCTGATGGTTCCGGCAAAGTAAATTGCTTTTAAGTAGCTCAGCCCAACACTCCAATTGTTTTGACAGGTAATCGATGGTCTTCCCGCTCTCGTCGCACTTGGTTTCGTTAACACTAGGTTTCCTACCGCCATCAGACAAAATAACTTCCGATGGTTGCAAGAACTGCGGCTGTTTCCATCTCTGAGATGTAATGAGACCCCTGGTCCTTATGGTCTCCCTTCTGGCAAGCACGGAATTCAGCGCTGCAAACTTTTCGAATCTCGTTGTGTTCTTTTCAAACCGGCACGTGTCGACGGAAATCGAAAAGTTCCAGATCCTACCCTTCGCTCAGACTGACGACTAGCTTTGTGGCATGAAGGGGTACCTGTTGAGAATATCGTCCGGTGCTCATGTGGTCAGTAGTCGTCACCCGTTTTCAATGAGTGCAAACTCAGCCTGAATGTCAGGCTATTTAAAATGCATTCAGAATATCTAGCAGATGGCATAATATGTGCAGCTGCTCAGCATGCAACTGATGGAGGCGGCACGGGTGCAGTTGCACCTTTTTTAGTTAATTTGAACCCAGCAGGAGTAGCTGAAGTCCTAAGTTTCCCGTGGTCTTTGGCAACAACCAAGTTCCAAGTGCCACTGATGTCGACGCCCCTCTGAAATCTCGGAAAAGTTTGTGGGGTAGACGAAGCCGGATGGGACTGGCGGTGGTTGTTTCAGACGTATTATCGAAACTTGGGGCCTTGATGTCTACAGCCACATGTGACGCATTTTTAAAGTGCTGACTAGCCTTATTCCTTCGTTTTAAAGCGGAGTCAGATGAGATGGACTTTGTTGTCTAAACTCTCTCGGAACACTGGTAGCTCGGGTTGACAATTCAGTTGCATATTTGTGCGCGTAGTTTGAAAAATTACTCCCATACGCTTCGCCACCATAAGAGGTGGCATCGTCGATGCGCAGACTTGCGGAGTGTGATCATGCGGATTATATGCCCTGTTATAATAAGATTATTTTGGTACACCTCACTTGTTTAATACTTGCCACCAGTTGCTCGTGTTTCTGCTATAGTACGAGTGCTGTGCTTATCAACGGGATGACCCTAATACTGTACAGAAGCACAGAGAATCTCGTCTACCAATTTGCATCCAACTGTTTTACCGTAAGCCTTGAACACTTAGAGTGAAACCTGTCGATTCAATTGGAATACTGAATTCCTGTTCGCACATCATTTTGACATGAAGGATTACCGCATAGTACTTTCATTCCGCTGGCCGCAGACTGGGTTTCTGGCCGCTTTTTACTATTCATTATTTGATCAGTGCCTTTCCGGTCAATGACAGAACCCTTCTACTTGCTTGGAAGTCGCCTGTGCACTGAATGGTTTATACTTTTAAATTCAACACCTTTGGTGCGTCCAGCGCTGGCGAGACAGGCTGAAACGGCTGGATCGCACGCTGGGTAAAATTAGCGACCAAGCGATAAGGATGCAAGGTTTACGGTGGCTACCTCGATTAACAGTCAATAGTTGTGATTGATGGCTTGTCGTATGTATCACGAAGTTGGATTTGGTTTGAGGCCATAAAGGCTGCTTGTGGTTCGCGCTGCGGGAAATTACTCGATCGTAGTTCTGCGAAAGAATGCAACAGCTGCGAGCTGAGGAAACCAGTTGATCTACACCCACTAAATCCAAACGATAGAATGCACTAAATAGCGCTGGTGAAATTATGCAAATGTGCGCAAGCACAAGTGTGCGGGCTAAGAAGCGTGCCAGTAAATCCGATTTGGGTACAAGCCCGGAGAATTTACGTACGAGCGGAGTATCAGGCACTGTAGTGTGCCATAAGCTAGTGAGCGTGAGAGAGACAAACCTCTTCACACGATTGAAGTAAACGCTTATCATTATTACAGAACCAGACATCGCGTTGGCTGGCCTTGAGCACCTCTGCATTCGATACGTTCACAAATCGTGTGCTCAAATCGTCAGCCAGCAGTAAAGGGTCCCTAGTCCTCTGACGAAGGTGCCGTTCGGCTCACGAGAAAAGTCATGTTGCAGCAAATGAGTATAACCGCTTGTGGTGATGGCGCAGAACTGACAAACCGGCACCTGTTGGCCCCGTGCGACTTCGAAGCTTTACACGAGCCATCAAACCTGACGGCGTTTACCTGGCCACTGACCGGAGTCTAGTGGATTAGAGGAGCCTGAGTCCATGGACGCAAAGCGATGTACTAATGTATTTGACAGGCAACAAAATCCCTGTTATCGCTGGGCATGTGACATGAGAAAATGTTAGGTGTGGTATTTACTCGTTGAAGAAACGTCTGCATCATACAACAGACTTCGGATAGTATGAAGCGGTCTCATTTTGTTGACAGCCACACATTCCTAGGAATTTCCTAAAGGATTCAATGGAATATGAGCTTCGGTCAATGACGACAAAATTTATAAACCTAACAGCACAAGGGATGTTTGTAACTCCCCAATAAAGAAGGTTATAAGGACTGTTTCTAAAAACGCAAGTGTGGAGATGTACATGATGCCTCCAAGGCGGCAAGTAATAGATAGGTAAAACGTATGCTTTTTGATAACGCCAGCGCTGAGCAGAACACCGAGTTGCCAGCGTTAGTAGGCACAGACCGAGATGTTAATTTTACGACTGCCGCTATGCTACACAAGTCAGTGGTTAGGGGCCTTTATTGTGCGATCTTGCCAAGGAGTAGAAACCCCATTGTTTTGAAAACTGAATACCGCATTGCTTTTGGTTGGCCGTCTGGTTCCGTACCGAATATATAGCGCACGATCATCGCGCTATACGCTCTCATACCGGATCTAAAAGTTCATCAGTCATTTGAGCTGGTGCATTATCGCCATAAAAACACATGGATCCACGGAACAAAGAAGAATAAGAGGGAGATTATGGGGAAGTTACCTGAAAAGCTTTATGCCTTAAGCAAACATTAAGTACCAAGGCGCCTACACATTGCCAACGGCATATCGTCACAGGCAGCTGGCTATGTTGCATAGAAAAAGTGGCGTCGTCTAGACAGCTTCCTTGCAGATTTCACTGTCCAGGGTCGTAATCAGTCTTCCCGCCCAGATAACTCAGCACCAATCACACTTTAAACAGTCAGTTCGAGTAGCAAGTGGCAGCAGACGCGCCACCGGTCTCGACTGCAATCGATGTCCAGTAAAGTCTCTAGCTAAGCACAAGGCGAATCATATGGTCTCCAGGCTGGAAGGCGAGATTGACCGACGGTACCCAATTTGGTTCTCAGTGACTTCATTCCCCGTTACCAAGTTAACTTCTGCTCACCTCGAGCTTTGCGCCACGCGAATGCTGGTAGATTAAACGAAGCCTTCCTCGATAGGCAGTAATCGGGCATGCGTAATACGTGCCCAAGCCAGCGCTAATTCAACAGAGCAATACAAACCAATATTTCAGTGGAATAAGCTGAATTTAGTGTGGGTCGTGTATTCTCATCAGATGCTTACCTACGATGGGTGGAAACTGCAAATGATTAGAATGATAGCTCAATAACAGAAGTCGGTGGTTCGTTGTGATAATAAGCCAGGTGCCCTTTCCCAAGGCAAAAACAAGGTTGGTCACAAGCTCAAGCTGTTTGCATAGGTTAGGCTTCAAGCGCTGGATGGCAGAAGCTTCAGAAAAACGCAGCAATTTTGGATTGCTCTGTCCTACTGCCCCTGAGCAGTAAGTGTCAGGCAACAGAACTAGCGGACGTTATTGCACCCCTGAGTGCTTAATTTTGCGGAATATGTTCCGGAATCCGGATAGGCAATCTCCGCTATATCCCGCGATGTACATGCTACTGCAAGTAAAGTTAAAGTGGTAAACACCAGAGGCGGTGCCATCATGTAGCGAAAACGACAAGACAGGGGGGTAGACGTTTATTGCACACCGAAAATGGGCACATGAGGGCCTCGCGCGCGCCATCGAATATCGACTAGATTTCCGTCCCACCACGCAACACAGGTACGGATGTTAGAGATGAGCCAGTCCTTTCGCCTCGGGAGCTCTGACTTGGAAGATCCGCCTTCCTGTATTCGCCTCGATCTCCGCTTCTCTGTACCCGATTTGGATCGGCCAGGAGTCGTTCGAGAGCTCTCGACTTGCTTGTTCTGGGCTGTGTCAATCGGCTCGGCCTCGGTCCTGTGGGCTGCGCTAGCGGCGTATATGTCTGATTTATTGCGCTGTCCACATATTCCCGCTCCGTAGTTCCGGGCCCAGGCTCGTCACTAGCCGTCCTTCTCGATCCGCTCTCAACTAGCTCCGAAGAGCTCCCCCGACGCATTCTTAGAAGCGGCCCATCTACACCCGCCCCTCCTCCAGGACCTTTCTTCCACTCGTACCATGGTCGCAAGAGAGCAGCATTCACCCAACGTTTCACTCCTCCGCAGTCGATTAAGAAGTTGCCCGCTTTCTGGTCGATAATGGTGTAGGGGCCTTTCCAGCGTTCCCTGAACTTGCTTGCTCCCGGCCCGTCATGATCTGGCCGATCATTATTCCGTAACTTGACTTGTTCTCCAACCCTGAATGGCCTCCACTTGTGTGCCTCATGCCTGGCGTCGTAATTTCGCTTATTCCGCGCTTGTCGAGCAGCGAGCGCGCTTCTAGCTTTCCTTCGCAGTCGCTCTTGATGCCCAGCTGGATGTTTCCGCTCACCCTGGTTCGGTAGGCAAGCATCCAGCGCTATCCGTGGTTCTCTGCCGAACAGTAATTCGAATGGCGCGACCTTGGTTGTTGATTGCATGCTGGTCCGATACGCGATCAGAACCTGAGGCAAAGCATCTTCCCATGCCAACTTCGGGCAGCTTATCCACGTTTTCAATGTCCGGTTGAACCGCTCGGTCATGCCGTTGGTTTGTGGGTGGTACGGTGAGGTTCGCCGTCTCTGGATGCCCCACTTGTCCAACACAGCCTTAAACGCTTTTGACTCGAAGCAGGGCCTTTGGTCCGTGATTATACACTGTGGGATCCCATACCTTGCAGGCACATTGAATTCGAATACTTGCGACACTGTCTCGCCTGTTTGGTCCTTAATTGGTATGGCTTCCACCCATCGAGTGAAGTGGTCAATCATCACTAGAATGTATCTGTTTCCTGTTCGACTCACTGGTAAGGGCCCAAAGACGTCCAGTCCCCACACTGAAGTGGCTCACCAACCTCCATCGATCGCATCGGCGGTCTCGGGGACTCCATCTCCCGACTCGTTTGGCAGTTCGGGCACCCCCTAATGTATGCCGCGACGTCCTTCCTCATGGTTGGCCAAAACACTCGCCTCCGCAGCAATTCAAAGACCCGCTCGAATCCCATATGGGCGCCATCATGAGTTATGCGCATCACACGTTCTCGTTGATTTGGTGGAAAAAAAAGGCACTTTCCGTCCGTCTATCGCCACCACCACGTTATCGTTTTCGACCTTCAACCTGTCCCAGATCTTGAGGAGTTCCTCCACCTCCTCCGATGTAGCCTCCGGTTTGGTGCCAGCCTGTGAGAGCACAACACATTCACGAATTCATCTGTCCTTTGATCTCCCAACAGGTGCCTCTCCCCCATCGCGATCGCACGCACCGGTATGGCATTGTCTGGCATGATGTCGTCCAAACACGGGCGTGACAACATATCTGGCAATACATTCTGCGTTCCCATCCACGTGCTCAATGGTGAAGTTGAATTCCTGCAATCGGTAGGCCCATCGCGCAAGCCGTCCCCGCGGGTCTTTCGCCGTCATCAACCACGAGAGCGGTTTGTGGTCAGTGACGACCTGGAATTCATTCGCCAGTAAGTAATTTCTCCACTTCTCTAACGCCCACTCGATGGCCAAGCATTCTTTCTCCGTTGTTGAATACTTCTGTTCCACCCCCGTCAGCACTCTGCTCGTGTACTCCACCACCCCAGCCGGTTAAGACAAAACCGCACCGATGGCCACGTTGCTTGCGTCGATAGCCACAGTGAACCTCTCACCAGGATTGGGTAGCCGTAGACATGTCGGGGCTTCTGCTATGCATGCCTTTAGATGGTCAAAGGCTTGATCCGCTTCAGCTGTCCACACGAAGGGCACGTCCTTGCGAAGCAGTTTTAACAAGGGGCTGACCTTCTCTGCGAACTGGGGCACAAACTTTGAATCATATGCCACCACTCCCAAGAACGAACGGAGCTGACGCTTGGATTTTGGTTTTGCAAAGCACTTGATCGTCTCGCGTTTCTCCGGAAGGGGATGGACTTGACCATTGCCCACGATGTGACCCAAGCATATAATCGACATTTGGGCAATCTGCGACTTTTTACGACTGTTTCAGACCAGCTTCGTCCAGTCTCTGCAGTACTGCTCCAAGTCTGGTCACATGTTCCTGTTCCGTCTCAGAGAAGACGATGATGTCATCACCGTACACAACCACGCCTTGCAGGTTCGCGAGGACCATCAGCAACAAACGCCTGAATGTAGCTGGGCGTTGCACAATCCAAACGGCATTCTCAAAAACTCATACTGCTGGCCATTGACACTGAACGCCGTCTTGTGGCGATCTTCTTCTGCGATCGGCAGTTGCCAATATCCCGAGCGGAGATCAATCAGAGATATCTGCTTGGCACTGTGAAGGCTTGAGAAAATTTCTTCCAGCTGAGGCATCGGGAATGCATCCTTCACAGTCACCCTGTTTAGTTCTCTGAAATCGATGCAAAATCGATAGGTTCCGTCGGCCTTCTTCGTCAATAATACGGGCGATGAATACGGGCTGTGCGTTCGCCTGATGATTCCTTTCGATTCCATCTCGGTCACCTGCTTCTGTACCTTCACCAGAGTGTTCTGCGGTATCCGCCGGAAAATCGGCTTGCGCTGCCCACCCGGGACTAGAGGTATCCGATGTTCTACCCAGCTACAAAATCCGTAATCATCATTCACATCAGTGAACGAGTGCGAATACTTCTGAAGCACGTCCCTTATTGCACGGTTCGTACACTCGGAAAGAATCGTCACGGCACTTATGTGATCGCGTTTCCCTGGGCTCATCTCGATCGTCTCGCTGTCCACTATCACAACATTCTTCCTCAAATCAATGGTTGCACCCAACCGCTTAAGGATGTCGTTACCGATGATTGTCTCCGTTGCCCCCTCCACCACGAACATGGAGTGACTAATGACCGTTTTTCCGATTCTCACTCGTAATCGCTGAGTCCCAGTAACCTTCAAGCAGTGTCCTCCTTACTGTTTGCATTGCTATTGACGACTGTAGTAACGGGACACACTCGAATCTTTTCGTACTGGAAGTGCCGGCCCCCGTATCTATTATCGCGTTCACTATGACACCCTCAATTGTTATTTCTAGGGATGGTACCCGCCACCGACCCGACAGAGATAAAGAAAAACAACGGTAAAAATTTCTTTTTGTACAATATGCAGCGTACTGACCCAGCTGGTTGCATCGGAAGCAGCGGGGCCTACTTCGTCTTCCGGGTGCATTGCTTTGTGTCTCGGTTCTCGAAGTTGCGCTCACCAACCTCTCAACCATGCGCGAAAGCTGGTCTATTTTGCATTCCAACGCGGACGGTTCGATTCTGCCCATCTCCACGGGACCCACAAAACTCTGCGCTACCGCCACAAGGTCTTCTGCCGTACTGACCCCAACCATGGATGCCAATTTCACTTTGTCCTGAATGGGTTTGGGCAAACTTCAGACGAATTGGCCTCTCAGTAGTCGATCTGTCGCGCCGCCATCCAACTCAGGGAGTGCCACCTCCAAGTGTCGCTTCAGCCGCTGAAATAACACCACCAAATCTTCTTGCTCATCCCATTGGTTGAGTGGAACTGCTTGAGCGCATGTTGCCGATCGCTCTCCTTACCGAATTCCGCACAGAGCGCAGCCTTCATCTCGGCAAATAGGCAGCCAGCCTTGGCCTTCCTCGTTAGTTGGTAGGTCGCCTTTGCTCTCCCCGTCAGCAACGTGCCCAAAGCGGTCAGCAAATTGGCATCTCCTTTGATCCCGTTGCATGTCGCAATGGCCTCAAATTCCTCCAACCACGATTCCACGTCTCCCCCTGCGAACGGCGTCGGCCACTGAAGCTTCATGTTGATTGGTCACGGCACCAGTGTAGCGAAAAACAAAACGACAGGGGGGGGGGTAGACGTTTATTGCACACCGAAAATGGGCACATGAGGGTCTCGCGCGCGCCATCGAATATCGACTAGATTTCCGTCCCACCACGCAACACAGGTACGGATGTTAGAGATGAGCCAGTCCTTTCGCCTCGGAGCTCTGACTTGGAAGATCCGCCTTCCTGTATTCGCCTCGATCTCCGCTTCTCTGTACCCGATTTGGATCGACCAGGAGTCGTTCGAGAGCTCTCGACTTGCTTGTTCTGGGCTGTGTCAATCGGCTCGGCCTCGGTCCTGTGGGCTGCGCTAGC
>CALYDF020008878.1:0-11223 GCA_944474145.2 Dicrocoelium dendriticum
CTTGTACTAGGGGGTTGCTCCCTTCCTAGTATTTTTCGACCCTTACAGTGTTGAGGGAAAGAGTGATCCCCGTGGGAACATGGCAGACATTTTGGAAATAGTAACGGAGGCCACGGAAGGACTGTGACAGATAAGGTATTGTACATGCAGTATAGGTACGCTGTGAAATAGTAGGCGAACTAGGAAGATTCACGTACATACCGGAAGTTCATGTAACATCCCCATACCGTGGCGTCAAATACGGGTGAGGAGGAGGTAGAAGGCGGCATGGTTGCGGATTCCTGAACGCGGGTGGAACACTGGAAACAGACAAATGTGCTTCATGTACGTAAAGTAAGTTCACAAAAATATCTCTAGGAAAGAGCCGCGGCAGTAAACCGGACACCAACGCTAACCGTGTACACGTCCACCACGCTGCAGCAAGGCACTGCGATTGTGTGTGAATGGCATGCGGTGTGCATCATAAACACTCCACTTCATGAAGAGGAGAGAACACCTGAACACGCAGAAACTTATCACCTGTTATGTACACATGTCTTTGTATGACTTATTGCACCTGCATTCGTTAACGGAAATTGGTTTCACTGAATAAGGAGGGGCACTACGAAAGCATGCCATCATTATCGGTTGTGTAGAACTTACCTGCGTTTCTAACAGAATATTTGCAAGCTTTCTTTTTCCCGTTATTCCATACAGAGCAAACATTTGAAACCTTCGCCACCATCATAATCACTGCAGGGTTGGTGAAACCAACGATGGCAGGGATCACACCTCACCCAATCCACCGTGTCTCTGTGGCTCTGTGTGTCCTCTGAACGCAGGCATATGGCGCATTGTCCCTCTTAACTACCCCCGGTGCAGATAAAGCATCGCGCTTCATGGAAGCACACTTGTACACGCTGGAGGTTTTCGTCCTCACCGTTCAGAAAAGTGTACCGTGCGGCAATGTATCCGTAAGTGACACGTCCATCCGTCGGAGTACCAAAGCGGATCTGCGCCTCCCGGAAGGTGTTTTTGAGCAACAGCCCTTCTCTGTCGCCGCGTGCTCAGGCAAGTTAACTCAAACAGGAAAACACGGAACAACGGAGGACGTCCCCCATTTACCAATCAACGGCAGAATGCTCTCATCGTTATCCAAACGCATGGAGGGAGCGCAGTGTCTGGTTGTGCAGAAAAGTTGCACATCCGTTTCATGCATTAAGACCTCGCAGAAACGCCTTAGCGAGTTGGTCATACCCAGAAATTTGGTCTCCGACATCGTGCGCGTGTGTGTCTTCAATTCCGCTAACACCTGCGCCGTACGCAATTTTGTCGCTCGATCCGAAATCAATGCCTTTGAAGTGGTTGCCATTTCTGACGCGCCTAACTCTGTAGCCTCCGTGAACTCAATGGCAGTTACCGGTTCCGGAGAATCAGGTATGCACCACCAACAGCCCCGAACCAACTCCGCCAAATCCGCACGCTGATCGCAAGCCACGTGGCACTTGTGCGCACACGGCCTCCGCCAGTGATTCTAAAACTCACAGTCGCATCGGTCACGACGTACTAAGAAAGTACGGCTACCCACACGCCGCCTGCAATCAACCGCAACAGCCGTACCCTCAGGACGGCATCCGATTATGTCCTCCGCTGACAAGTGCCTCAATAACTGCTTCCCCGCGTACGGCATCAACTGAACCAGTACGCCGGTGAGCCGGCAAACGTTTACCGGAGGAACATAGGGGCTCAACTGGCATCTCGCTAACTTCTTCCGCCTCTCTTCCATAACCCGATGCACACGAGCAAGCACCACGGTGAACAGCTGAAGTACGGAGGACCGTTCACTAAGTTGGCGCTTAAGCTGTCGGTTTTCGTTTTCCACCCTGTTTGTCGTGCAACAACCGAAGGTCCATACCTTCCGCAACCTATGCGCCGCCCATGGTGAGGAAAACGGTAAGCATGTACGCGTTAAGTAATCAAGGCATTCAGCATTCTGCGATTCCATGGCGTGCAGCAGCTTTACGAAGTAGTCCTCATCTCTGGTGTATAGCATTTTATGCAACCATCGTCGCAAAACCGTCCTATCCTCCGGGTACCCATCATACAGGTTTGAGCAACGTCTAGCCATGTCTTGGACCGCATGAAATCGACACAATACCACGTGCACCTGAGGGTACACAGATTGAAACGCACCCACTTGAGCGACACATTTATCCATCACCACCGTCCTTGCACGCGATGTGGCAGGAACCATACCAAGCATCTCCTCCACAGCTTCCATGCAATTCTCCGGTGTTTCATTCGGCATTAAAGCGTAGAAAATTGACATCGCAACACCGGTCACGTCAACGAACATGAGGTGCCAAAGAATATACCCCCGCAGTTGATTTGGTGCGTCGCATCCGCCAAAGGCACCTCACAGTATCGTTGCACCAAGCCTTCCATACATGAAGGCGTAAAATACACGGACCTTATTTGATCATTTATCCTTTGCACCCGGCACTTCCCATGCTGCTACAACAAACAAACCACCTGAAAATCCTCGCCGTCAGTGTTACGCATGTGCCGCCGCCACATGTGCCACAAATTCGCCTTCGTCATCCGCCGGCCGTAAGTCCGCCACACGTGAGTCCTTATTTCACGGTTTTCTTTAAATGCTTCCATTAAGGAACAGACCTCCGGCTCTTGCTCAAGAGTTAAACGTCGGTTGCTGGGATACAACCATGGCTGACCTACTTGAAAACTATGTGTGTGCTCCAGGTTAAATTTGCAGCGCTCATACACTTTACCTTTCAAACTGGATGAGAACCGCTCAAGGCAGCCGCAATCACGAAATCTGTGAACTCAGGGATTTAGTTATCCAACATATAGATATGTGACGCACAGCTTCCCAAATGCTCCTTCCCGTGTAGAATGTACGCACCAAAATTTTACATAACAGTACGGAAAGCTTTCGGCGGTTTTCTCACCACTTCTCCTCAAATTCTACTTCAAAGTATCCGTACGACATACAAAAAACCACTGGCATTCGCAAATTAATAGCTGCGAACCGCTTCCTCCACTTCCTGCCAGCTTTTATAAAGATCGCAAACCATACGGCAAAAAATAGCAATGCTATCCAACATGACGCTCGAGAATCAATGAGACCCCTTCATTACACCTCATTTAAAACGGTGCGAACATAACCACTAATTATTCTTACCAAACGCCGTTTTCCGTACATACTTACGCATTAACCTCCCATATATATCTCCGTCGCATCTCATTGTGATGGTATCAAAATGCAGCCTGGAGTCCCGGAACACAAAGTCCCTCCAGGCCCATTTTCAATGTCAAAAATTTGGCACTCACTAAATTAATACCCCCGCGACTTGCACTGGTAGACCCTGCCGCACCGGTCACGTGAAATAAGAAACAGAAGTACGAAAGTAATAAGAGCGTCAAGAAAAAAATAGAGTAATTAATTCAATAAAACGAATAAGCTAGGATGTGAAGGGGAATGTTAAGAATTGAAGGCCAAGAGAGTCGAATCGGCTTTCGAAATGTTGGTGCCAATACCAAGTTCTCGGGCAGTGCATTCCAGGAATCCACCACTCGGCGTGATAAACGAAAGTCTTTTCGGACTCTATCTTATCGAGTTTTGTGTAGCTTCAGCGAGTGACCTCGGAGCGATGGAAGCCGAGCCGGTTGGAAAAGCCCGGATAAATCGGGTTCGACTTTACCGGTAAGTATACGGTACGTCAAGACCACGTCGCCACAATGGTGACGATAGTGCATCGAAAACATTCCCAGCGCAAGTAGTCTTTCCGGGTAAGAATGGTTCCGCAGTCCATGGATCAGTTTGGTTCCAACTCTCAACACTCTCTCCACTGACATCCTGTCCCTAACTAAGCAAGGTGGACAAGCCTGGATGCAGTATTCCAAGTGTGGCCTGACAAACGCTGAGAATAACCTCACAAACATAGCGCCCGTGATGGTCCCGAATGCCCTGCGGATCATCCACAACATTCTGAAACCCTTGCACGTAGCTTTCCTCCAGTTCTCACTGGATTTAAGTTCTGAAGACAATGTGACCCCTAGGTCTACCAATTGGGTAACATGGTGGAGTTCATTACCGCTAAGAAAATAACGCGTTTGGGGGCTATTTGGCCCTACTCGTAAGATGGAACACTTTGCATAGTTTATGGGCAACTGCCACAGAGCAGCCCAGTCCCAAAGTTTATTGAGGGCCCGTTGCAGTCTGGGGTCCATCGAAGTCAGACACTATGTGCCAAAACTTTAGGTCATCTGCAAACATGAGAGATGCTACCTCCAGCAGTTCGGGCAGCTCGTTGACATACAAGGAAAATAACAACGGGCCAAGCAACGAACCCTGAGGGACCCCACTGAGGACTGACAGTCGAAAAGACAGACTAGACCCGACACGAACACACATCTCTCTCCCTTCCAGAAACGTGGTGACCCATTTTAGTGCACCCCCGGATATTCCATAGGACCGAAGTTTCAAGGAAAGGCGAGAATGTGATCCAGTGTCGAACTCCTTGGAGAAGTCAATAAACAGCACATCTACTGCATGACCCCGATCCAAAGCATCCGCGCAACATTCGCGTGCAACTAGCAAATTAGTCATACAGGAATGACCCTTGCGAAAGCCGTGTTGCAGTGGACTGAGCAGACCATACTCCGCAGGTGGTCTTCAAGCACATCACTGACCAACTTCTCCAATACCTTGACCAGTACGCTTGTCAAACTTACTGGTCTATACTTTGCAGGAAGATGCTTGTCGCCCATTTTAAAAATCGGGCGAACGATAGCATCCTTCTAGTCCTTAGAAAAGGAGCAGCTGCGAAGCGACAATTGAAACAAACGCGTCACTGGGCCACATAGCTCGCTTGCGAGTTCGTACAGAAGCTTAGGGTGAATATCCTCCATCCCAGCGGATTTAGAGCCTGAAGAAGATGGAGAACTTTTGCCTCCGAAATTGTGACGTGTGTTAAACAGGAGTCCTGGGGGACTCTCATTGCTAGGTCAAGATGCGGCAATTGCTCATCCCGAACAAAAGTTCCGGCATACTGCGCACTCAGTAAACATGCTTTTTCGTGATCAGTGGTGGCAGTGGCGCCGTCGCTGCCTAATAACACTGGGATAGATGAGCCAACGTTACTACGCCTTTTGACGTAGGCGATGAATCTTTTAGAATTCGCGGAGGCTGAGTTAGCCAGCTCTATCGCATAGCTGTCTAGCAGCTCGTAAGTGACTCGTGCAAGCCCCCCGAGCTTCACGATAACGCCGAAAAGTACATTCTGAGAGAACTGTTCGGTAGATGCGCCAGCATCTTGCCCGTCTATTCACTAGCTGGTGTGCGACTGAGTCCAACCATGGTGGCTTCGCTTTGGTACCCTTCTTTACCGAAAGACGGATGTGGGGGTTGGGTTTGTGAAAGAGGAAAGACTTAAACGTATCCCAAGCCGTCTGTATATCATCATCCGGCAAGATGATGCATGGGAAACTTACTGCCTTGGCTATAATAGACGGAAAGTCGGCGTGCCAAATGTTCGGAGTCGGGACCCTGCGTGAATCGTAGTCTCTAATGAGAGCACAAGTGAATGGCAAACACGAATGGTCACTGGCTCCCAAAGGGGGGCCGTACTCAAGGTCACTCACAAAGTCCACCGACTTTGCGAAAACTAGGTCCAACAGAGAAGGAGCATGACCCACCATGTACCTGGTGGGTCGATCGACAAATTGGTGTAAGGGTATTTCTAGTGTCCAATCAACAAGCTCGGCAGCCAACCCAGTTGTCGCTGCCTCATAACATAGGTCATGCCAATTCACTTCAGGGAAATTGAAGTCCCCCATTATCAAGCATCTGTTCGCAGAGTGAGTGCGGATGAAGTCAATGAAACTCCTAGAAGCGCTATCAGGGCTCCTATACAGCAGCACAATTTTAAATTGCGTTGATTCGGTACAGACTTCAACTGAAAGAGCTTCCACAGTTTATCAGCTGAGTTAAAGGTGTTTTGGATGTTTACACTACATCTGATATACAAGGCGACACCACCGCCAGTATTGCGTAGCCCGGAACGTATAATTCACTGTCCATGACGTCAGAAGACAACCAGGTCTCAGTGAACGCGAGTACATCAAGATGGGAGTGGTCTATTAGGGCCCCTACTTCACACATCTTGTTTCGCAGGCTACGCACCTTAATAAAAACTATGTGAAAACGTTTGGTATGGAGAACCCCGGGTCGTGTGCTACCAGAATGGGCTCTGGTAGGGCGGAAGTGGACCGTCGGCTCACCACCCGAAAACCCACCAAACATAAACCTTTCTCGCCAGCTTCGCGACGCGCTTTGTTTTTGATGGCTTCCTTAAGCCTTATCCTATCTGCCAAATGTAGATCCGGCTGTATACCCACTCCGGAACCCTTTAGTTTAAAGGCGAAGCGTAAAAGAGCTTGGTGCTCCTCCTGTATAGATAGTACCACGCGTAATCGTCAGGGTCTACATTTAGTACTATCACCGATATGTTTCCAAGCCTAGTACGTTTTCTAACAGTAACCTCAGTGTTATAGATTGCTTAGATTGCCTTAGTCGTCGCCGCTGTTATAATTGAGTCGCCACTGTTATGATTGAGGGAACGCCGCCTCTTGAGATAATTGCGTAATTGCCTGATAACAGGGTCGCTGGCACGTCTACGATAATTGCTTGCTACGCTGACCACTCGAACGGAATTGCGCTGTCCTGATGACGCTGGCTTGGCCGGTGGGACGGAAAATTGAACGAGCGTGGGAACGATCTTAGCCGCACTTGTTCGTATAGACGCTGAGGCCTCGAAAACGGACGCACACGAGAGGGGGTATGATAGACGCGCGCTAATGACTTAGACGCGAGGGCTGGCCAGTTAACGACTCGCACGCAATCACGCGACCCGACCGACTCCCAACTGAGGCAAAGAGAATGAAAAGACAAGTGGTCCTCTGTAGGCTCTTTTACGACCAACAAAGGGCAATCACAGTGAGTGCTATGGGTTATTAAGTTAAGGAAAACTGTCACCACGAAGAGGTGGTAGTTTGTAAATGACCATTGTCAGAAGGTTCGCAGTTGGGACGCTCCTCGGAGTGGCTGAACACTGCTGCGTTGTGGGGAGAAATTGGACTCCGCTTCCCACGGCCATTATGCCGGAGTTACTGGCGCGTTTTTGCGGGGATTTTTGACGGGCCCGCAACACCTCCCTTTGAAGGGAGATCGTACCGCTTCTGGCGAGGATTGACCTGGAGGGATTTCGGTGACCTCCGGATTCTTTCTGTTCGTCGGCAAGGTGGGTTCTCGAGATGCGGCGGCGACTGAGCGGCTTCGACCGTGCTCTGTCGTTGTGTGGCCAATCCGAAAGTATCCAGCAGGATGTGCAGCGGCAGGCGCACGGGATAGCTGGCTGGCATGGAGGTTTCTCCGTGACGCGGACGAAGTTGATTGCGATGGCGAACCCAGATGTCATTACCAACGGAGACATTATGCAGCATGTCACCGCGCCTGGCCGTCACTGTTGCTTTGATCCAGCGAGGATGACCGGCTCGATAATCGCGAGCGTAGACTGGGGCTCCAACGACGAATTCTTTAGGCTTGCTGTAGGCACCAGATTGTGTAGGTGGCTTTTCAGTCGGAATGAGCGCTTCGTTGGTTGTGCGTAGCTTGCGGCCCATCAATGCTTCAGCTGGTGACTGGCCTCCTGGCGTAGCTGGATTCGGTGTGGACCGGTACGAGAGCAGGAAGGCCTGAAGACACTCATCTACGGTCCCCTCCCCGCGAGATTTCAAAAGCGCCCTCCTGAATGTGTCGACAAATCGCTCCGCTTGAGCACTGGATTGGGGATGGTAAGGCGGTGAGCGGAGGTGTTGGATGCAGTGTCGGCGGCAAAAGTCCTCGAAGACGGAAGACGTAAACTGGGTACCATTGTCGGACACCAAGACCTCGGGAAGTCCATGTTGACTGAAGATTCGTTGGAGACAAGCCAGAGTGGCGGATGCGGTTGGTGGGTTGACGGCGACCACTTCCGGCCATTTGGAATAGGCGTCGACCATGACCAGGTAGGAAATGCCATCGATGGGACCAGCGTAATCGATATGCACTCGTGACCACGGTTTTGCTGGCGGTTGCCAAGGAACTGGTGATTGGTGTGGTGGCATCTTGGATGCTTGTTGACAATCCTGGGACACGGGGTCGGATTGACTGGCTTCGTCGTCGGTTCGGTCGTTTGGTACTGTCGGGGAATGTACCACGTTGCAGATGGCCCGAAGAGGATGATCGGCCAAGCCAAGGGTTTCAAGCCAGTCGAGACCAAGCACGTTGAGCTTCGCCTTTGTGATGTAGCAGATCGCGTTGAACGTGACGTCTCGGAAGGAGACGGAGCAGTGCAGCTGCCCAGTTAGCTGCACGCGACCACCACAGGCGCTGGTGGCAGATTGGGAGGTCGGTTCAAAAGGTGGCTTGCCATGGGAGCGCCAGAGATCCTCGGAGATGATTGTGATGTCCGACGCAGTGTCCAACTGCAATCGGACCGATTGACCATTGATCAAGACGTCGACGAACTTTCTCCGATCCGCAGCGTCGATTTGGAAAGTGGCCAGCAGGCTCAGGGAGCTGCCGCCCCGAGAAATTGGACTCCGCTTCCCACAGTCATTATGCCGGAGTTACTGGCGCGTTTTTGCGGGGATTTTTGACGGGCCCGCAACACTCAGGAAACCCGGGTGGAAGTAATTTAGAAACGCAAAGTTTGAACCAATGAAGGCTGTCAAGCATGCGATCTTTCGGAAGAGTCGCAGAAGACTCCGAGATATTCCTAAACATAACGCTGCTGTCCGTGAATGCATCACTATGACGAGGGATGTGCACGGCACGCGTCACCGTAGCAGTGGCCGGCGCAGCGCTTGAGTTCATATCCTCCTTAGTAGGAAAAGCAGATGCACAGGAGAAGGATTTCGGCAATGAGGTAGAAGGGTTTTCTGCCTTCGTCTCCTGGGACGGAGTATCGACAGAGCCCACCGTTGCATCTCTTAGCTTGGGTTTGGTTGTACTGATGGATTTCTTTATCTTGCGCCGCTTTGCCTTCGCAGATACACTGGTCTGTACAACTTACCCACTCACAACTGAGTACAATATAACGTCAGGATGTTTACCATCTTCAGGCTGCGCCTCAAGAGTTGGTGAATCCTTCGAAGCCGTACCATTTCTGCAATCGCCTAAACGCACGGTTATTCTGAGAAGGCCTGCACCTTCAAAATCAGGAAGATTTGATCAACCATCCCCTCTAAAGAACTAAACAAAGATAGAAGGGTACCCACTCTATTCACCAGAGTTTCAAATTCGTCATTTGGGACTAGACGATATGCTTTGTGCCCCACACAACCAGGGTAATTATAATTCAAATTATCTCTGTTTTGTAGGAGGATGTACTGCTGTCTATCCAACCCAGTGCAAGTCTCATGGAACCAAGAACTGCAGAGGTCACATTGCATGCCCCCAGAAGAACCAGTAACTGGTTCTGCGCAACTCGCTTTACCACAAACAGCTGACGAATCGGTTAATGGGTCCGAGGGCGACTTGGAACCGGATATCTTGACCATAACGAAAGATAAAAAACTTTAACAGATAATAGGAACGTGAACCGGGGTACGGTAGGCTACAATGCAGACAACGTAAGCAGCAGTTAGATAGAACCCGGAGTGATTCGTTTGCCCAGATTTGGACTCACCAGCACAAGAAAAGTAGCAACGAAGACCAAACCAGGCTTTTCTATAGAATACCCTCCAAAAGCTGTTCTCCGATGGAGCTGGGAGAGACTGCAGGAGCAAGGGATGGATCAGCTGCGCGCAATCGAATATCAACCCGATTTGTACTCGATCGATGGGCTATCGACAAAGGCCGGAATCTTTTGCGTTGAAGTCTTCAAACAGAGGCCAATATTTCGAAGAGAAAACCACGAACAGTAGGTAAACAATGTAAGATCCTCAAACGCTGGTATACTGGCAGTTTATGCTCAGAGTTATTCAACACTGTTTCCACAAAAGGCTTCCGAGAAGGAAAACTCAAGCGGAGAAACACGACAACCACGTCGTGACAAATTAAGGCACACAATAGCTTCCGAGTATGTTGCACTTCCAAGTACTTTCAGAGTACAAGAATACTGGCAAAGCCAAATTTTCTATGTAGAGATATTAAACTACTGTTAACAAACAAGGACTTCAGTAGAGAAAATCTCGAGTGGTTGACCTCATTGCTATTTGATGAAGGCGAACAAGGAATCAATATTGTATCTGCCTTCCGTCTTGGTAAAAAACAAGATATCTCGAGAAACCGCCCCCTTAAAATCGTTTGCCGGGATGAGAAGGAATGCCGGCGCACCCTGCGAAGGGCCTCGCGTCGCAAAGGTGAGCCATTCTATGTATTTCGTGACCTCTCACCGGAAGATCGAGTCAAAATGAAAAAGGCTGAAGAAGAACTACGTACAAGACGGGGAAGTGGTGAAACAGACCTTCATATTGTAGATTTTCGAGTAGTTCGAATGACTCCGAAAATCCCTTGGAGGCCTATTCTCCTCACCCCCGGACAATAAACTATAGGGTTCCGCTGGAAACATGTGTTCGTCCTCCCCGGGACTTAAAAACATGGTAAAAAATGGACTACAGGTGTTGGTTGCAGATGTCCGTAGTCTCAGAAACAAATTTGACGAGGTACACGCTTTTACCGCAAAGCTACTTTCTGGCCTGTTGGCCTTCACTGAGACCTGGCTCACTTCAGACATCTCCGACTCTTTGATCCACATCTCAGGATACCAACATTTCCGTACTGACCGATCTAACGCTAGAGCGGTGGTGGCGTAGTTGTCCACTGGAGAGAGGAGCCGACAGCGACGCTGTTGGTGGCGCAGAGCTAATCTGGTGTAGGAGCAACAATGGCTACAAATCCCTTATGGTTGGCGTTATCTACAAAGCCCCGTGGGGACATGGTACCTCTGTACTAGACTTTATCAACACGCATGGAAACAGCAGAGATTGTCTTATTGTGGATGACTTCTAGGCCCCGCATGTCAATTGGGACCTACTACACTGCCACATTTCACCTGAGTCATTTAACACCAGCCTCCTTGAAACGGTCCTCAAAACGATTCTCTCCCAGCATATAACATCGCCCACTAGGCTTCTTCCCGGCCAGACTCCGCACACTCTTTATCTTGTGCTCAATCC
>CALYDF020008879.1:0-11246 GCA_944474145.2 Dicrocoelium dendriticum
GGCAATATTCAACAATGGGTATTTACCTGGCCTAGCATATCTCTATAAGTGCCACAAATATCTGTTTAACAACAGTTCGGCTTGTCGGATTTGCATCAATACTAAATAGCGCGGAATATTGCGCGCATTCAATTACGTCATCCAATTCGAAGTACTGCTCTTCCGCTTACTGTCGTCAACTCTTCCTGTCAGCAGCTAGTCATCGTTGGCTTCATGTGCCCTGTGCTTGTCTGTAGCCTGGAAAAAGCCAGTCCTTTACTGTCCATCATTCATTTTCCTCAAACGTCTGTCTCTATTCTTTGTTTGCTTGTTGATTTTTTCATTGCAACTGTAGGTTACTACCGGTGACCAAACCTTTTTATGATATGGCTAACCCGGCCACGGATACTTCCTTTTCTAGAGCCAATATCTCTGCCTAGCAGCAGCCGGTCGCCATAGGCTCCATTCAACTTTGCAGATATCCAGAGCTCACTAGGAGTCGCTCCATCCTTACAATGTTTATTCTCTTGGATTGCTTGCGTCACAGCTCAGCTGGTTTGTGACCTATGCTGCGTCAACTTATCTTGGCAGCAGCTAGGCATCGTTGGCTTCATGTAGCTTGGAAGGAGCCACTCCTTTACTCTCCAGCTTACATTTTCCTCGAACGTCTGCCTCTCTAACCTTCGCTTACTTGTTGCTTTACTCATTGAAACTGTAGGTATCCAGTAACGGTCAAACATGTTAATGATATGGCTACACCAGTCACTGATACATTTTCCTCTAAAGCCACTATCTCTGCTTAGCAGCAGGTCGTCGTTGCAGGCTCTATTCAAATCTGTGGATACCTGGAGCTCGGCATGGGTCACTCCTTCCCTACAACTTTTATTCTCTTGGTATATTTTGATCAAAGCTCAGCTGGTTCGTTGACCTATCCTTTGACACTGTAGTTATTCAAAAGTAACTAAAATGATTAACCTAATAAGCACGTTTGCCACTGAATCTCGGCACATAACGCCCCCTCTCCATCGCCTTACTTTCAGCACTTAGCCTTCCGTTCATATCCATTTAATCGTAGCTTGCTTCCCGCGTGCTCAGCTTTCTATCTTCATGTAATCATGTACATAGTAGTTATTATGTGTCTTTAATAATCCTCATCCCGTGGAATATATATAAATATGGCCACAACTTCACTGTATCTCTTGGTTTCCGATAACAACCAATCGTGACTAAATACCCGCTTCTGGTCTTAGGTTGAATTATAACGCTGTTAGCTAACACCTTGTGCATTTCTTACCGGAATTCTGCTCTTTGTCCTTTTGTACATGAAAGTATTTTACCCATTAGGCCAAGACTACTGCATAATTAAAAGCATTTTCAGCGTTATATCTGTTACACACTGTACACCAGTTGTCTCAAGTAAATGTCATAAAGTAGGATTTTCCCAATGCTTGGTACCATGACTGTTCTTTTTGGCCTTCTGTCGGCCTGTTCCCCTCTTTCCCTTTTCTCTGATGTCGTAAACATCTGAGAGATCCAGGATTGTACTGAGGAACTGCCTCCATCGGGGATGGGACGAAATAACCAGCAAGGACTTACCTGGACCATGGCTCCACTTCCATACTAACCACCTGCACCCAAAAACTCAACCACCGATGTCCACTGAGGGTAGCTGGATACGAAGTCTTAGCTCCTCGGAAAATATTCATAATCAGATAAGGTGAGACCCCATATACTGAAAATTCTACTTCCCTGCAAAATCAAACTTCCGCCTCGACTGACCTTAACGTCCATGTTGGAGTCTGACTGCGCCATTTGTCTGGCCAACAGAGAAGTCACTCGATTACGAACAACTTAAGGAAATAATGCTTTTTAAACAAACTTTGCCAGCTGCACATGAATGATCATAGCAATCGACGACAGTGTTCCCGGACGTGGTGGGTTTTTGCCTGGCAAACGCTCCCCTTATAAAAAGCCACAATAGTCCGTTTACCAACATTGTGACGTGGCGGATGTGACTCGCTACTGAATAAAGTCACTGCCCACTGTTACACACTGGAATCTCGACCAGTCATTTTTCGGTATTCTACTGACAAGTAAAACTGTGTTACTCTTTCTTCACAAACAGTCCCCACTCTATTTACGGTGCTATATTTATTTACTCCACGCACACTTGAAACCATTTTACTGGCCTCCACCGTTGCATTTGCTCCTCATGAGTGCTTCGAATATCTCTGCAAATTGAACAACTTTGGCCACAGCTAAGCAAGTGCGTTGTGACGCATCTGTTGCGCCACATAGTTGCTTGTAACATTTGATCATACCTGAGTTGGTGTGGCTCAATAAATTCGAGAAAAGATATTTATTTATTTAAGTCCAGCGTAGATAGCTGGACACGGTTCGCGAGCGGGACAGGAATATAATAGAAATAGCCGGCCTCTACTAACAGTGTGTTTACTCACCTGCATCATTATTATTCGACGCTGCGATTGTTTTACATCATTGACCGGCTTCAACGACTATCGCCGGATCATTACTACGAGATTTGGCCAACCGTGGAAGGATTATGTTTGTCAACCGACTGCGCATAATAGAGTGCAAAATGGGCCTACACGATGCATAGCCGACTAGCACTACTGTTCGACGGAAGCTACGGCAGTGTTCCAGGACGTGGTAGGTTTCCGCCTGGCAAACGTACTCACTATAAAAAGCCACAACTGTCCGCTTAACAACACTACATCGTGGCGGATGTGACTCGCCACAAAATGAAGTCACAGATAAACATGTAACACTGACGCAGTTCTCACCCTCCTACATCCAATTTGTGCAATTGATTTTACTATAAAGAATGTTTTGATAGAGCACAGACCATTCTGCTTTCGTAATAGTCATGGATTGCACCGGAACCTTGGTTGGATTCCTGTGCTCAAGAATCACTACATAACGAAATTACCCCCAAATGGGATCTTGACGCAACAGTTATGACTGATTTCTGCGCGCCACAGCGCCATCATTTTCCTTTGTCTGACTATTACCCCACAATATGCTTACTCGTATGGCCTACATCTTTTCGTTTATTTCCTTCCATAAAAGGATATGTTTTAACGTTCCAAAAAAGCTATGCTTGTATGCATATTTGATCACCCCTTTAGAGGTGTGTCTCATTTTACCGAGAATATACCATTTATTTATTTACTTATTCCTGGGTTTACCAATACACCGAAAACAACCAAACGTTTCGCACAAACGTAACTAGTGCATTCAGTATATTAATCAAACAAATAATTGAAAATACAATCGTAAAATATAACTTCAGCATGGGCCGGTTTAATTGTAACATTCGTGATCATATGCGTCTGTATTATTATGAGCAAGTCTTTTTAGGTGTGTTCGGTGCTGTCAGGAGTAAAATATTCTATAAGTTTTCACATATTTATCTACTTTTTAGCGCTCAAAAGTGGCCCTATTTTAGGTCTGTTTCTTTTCACAGTTTAGGTTAATGACCTACCCTCGAATACTCGAAATACTGTCGCTATCACTTGCTGATGAACTCAAGCTCCGGAATATTGTGGATATCACTGGAGGTTCTGAGGCAGTTCAGCATACCTTTTGTAGATCCTAGGATTGTTCAAGCTCAAGGTTGGTGCACATTAATCAGAAGAAGTGTTTTGTCCTCCGCATTGTAGGTGCCGTATCCCAGCCCCATGCAGCTAATGGAAATGCAATGTTTGTTTTAATCAGTAGGTTGATCTAGTCATCGTCCACGTCACATGCTTCACTATGGGGACAATTAAAGGTAGGCTAATTACAGAGTTAGTAAGATACGGTTTACTCGCCGCTGCTTCATTGTCCTAAGGGACGATATTAGTGAGGCTGATCTCAGCTTTGGTGCTGCCCCTTATATTACTGGGTCCAGGTTTGTCCACCATGTCTTGTAAAGGAAATACGGAACTGGACTGGGTTTGACGAATGGGTAAAAAGTTAGTGCAGCGATTATGGTCGAAACGTATCCTGAAAGTTTGCTCAGCTTGGGTACATCCTCAATGCACTGCCGCAGCATTATAGGAATTTGCTGCTAACTTACCCTATCCTATCAGGTAAGCTGGGTCTAGACGTGACCTGGCTACTTTGTCCCGCCAGGCTGCCTAGTCCCCGAGGTCAATTGTTGGGGCTTCATATACTGTGTGCTGACCAGATAAGGGCAGAAACGCGTGTGACGCACAGAGTTAGGGAACGTTGGAACTCGCTTTCTGTTCAGGTCGTTTGGGAATCTTTCATTGAGGGCCTTGAGCGTCATGTATATGCTCTGGGAAACAATACAATACTTCCCCTTTTCCTATTCTCCTTGTATCTTCCATCTTCTGTTCGATATTTTCTACTTTTTAACATATCGTGGCATTATCATTATTTAGCATTCATTCCACCATGACTATTTACCTTACCTTGCACTCTTTCTTGCTTCAAATAAACCGGTCTGACAGGGACTGCTGGGTAAGAATATTTGGGCAGTAGTGGTTTGGACAAGGGGTGAGGCGGCCTGGCTTTTAGGCTCCACTACATCCAAGCACCATTAGCACTTCCCGATTCAACAATGCAAAATGAAGGAACATTTTTGGGTTTTTCCTGTCGTTCTGGTACCAACTGAACATAAACTGGAACTTCGTTTACTTACGTCCTGGCCCGAATTCATAATATCTTTGATGCCACGTGGGAGTGTGCACCACAAATATCGTTAATCGCCAGTAAATAGGAGGTTTTGTGGCTAGGAATTAATGGTCGCCGTTGCAGGCAATGTTATGTAGGATTGTAGGCCGTATAGCTTTACCTGGCAGTTGAAAACTATGGAGATATGAAAGTTGACGCACTTATATGTTTGCGTATTAGGCGTTCATAGATATAGCTATTTATCGCTGACGACGTATAAAAATTTAATAGCTGTTAAAGGTAGGTCACAACTATTAGTAAGTGTGGTGTATGCCATGGTATTTTAATTGTGTGAAAAGTAATGTGTTCCGCAAGAATTGTAAAATGTACTATGGGAAAGGTCGCGGTTAAATGTAAACTGCTTTCAGTTATCCAAGAAACATTTGTTTGTGCCTATAAGCGTTATTTCCTCTCCACCGTACAAAGCATCAAGTAAGTAGGTGGAAGGTAGTGCACGTGAAAGGATTACGTCAGTCCATAAGCTACTTCACGTCAAGCTACCGCAATTACCAGTCATTATTGACAGCTGTGGAGAACTGTCCCATGCCTTGAGGTGTAACTGATCGTGGAATCTCCAACTTAAAACTGAAGTAGTACTACAAAGTTCATGGAGCATGTATATGAGAAGCACCGTAGACCACCACCTTATAGTTTTGAAATATATGCTTGAATGGTAAAATTAGTGAAATCGGGATAAAGACGCATATAAGAGTAGAAATGCATAAGCAAGTAAAACTCTGAAACAACTTTAATAGAAAAGCAGAGCTAGTAAAAATGCTATAAAAGGATGTAATAAAAACCGAGTATCGAAGTGAGTGTGTTTGCACCGACTGCAACAGGCTTGCCCACCCTACCCTGTTTGGGAGAAAATGGAGCTCGAGCCCTAAGGCACGGTGTCACGGCTTTAGTACAGAAATGGCACAACACCGTTACGGTGTCGGCTCGATACAACGCCGGGCCTTAGTTGTGATGATAAGACGGGCGTTTCTACGGGGTTGGCGCAGCAACGCAACGGGGACGTGGGAACGACGATTTCAGAAATTCTATTCCGGGTTTTGCGACTCGTGCCGTCTAATATTTCACTCCGTTTGTTTCATGCTAATTTGCCGTGCACATATCGCGCCCTAGCACTTATCTCACCCTGTATTAGGCGTGGCTTAGTTTGTTGACGGCCGTAGACACAAACCAAAATAACTAAAGCTCAGACAACCCGGGCTATGTAGCGCGTGATTCCATACTTATTCAGCCTTAATCCGCTAGGCAAAACGTAAGGGCCGAAAGAGCTGCATTGCATGACCCCAGAGAGACGCTGAAGTAAGTTACTTGGTCAGCTTAAGTTTGTTGCATGCTTGCAGAAAGCAGAAAATGAAGCCGACATTTATTGAAAGTAACGAGGTGGTGCATATGAATATTTGTTCTTTGGATGCTGACGGCATTAGTCCGAACACTTAAAATGGGCTATGAAATAATCTGCCTTTGTCTCTACAGCGAATACCTGGTAGATGAACGGTGGCTGCTCCGCAGCAAGAGATCTTGCATTTTGATCCGTGATGTGAGCAGGCACGCCTGAAATGTTTTCGCTACACCTAATAGCTTGGCTACCTAGGATTTGCACCGTTCAAGCAAAATGGCTGCATAGATGCCTTTACGAGTGTATAGAACTTAGGTGCACGTAAGCACACCTCGATGTATGTGTGGATGCTGGCACCTTGCCATATAACGGAAATATACAGCAATCAAAAAGTTGAAACAGGGGATCCATTGGAGAGTGTTCACCCGTGTTTCGTTACCCTGTAAGCCCAAACGCACCTTGAATTGTAAACATAAGTAAAAACTGGAACGACGAAAAACGATTACCCAAAGATCTCCTCGGCTATATAGCCGAACACATACAAAGTGCTGTCTGCTGGGTGATTTCGGTTAATCACCTCCTAGTGACTAGCTTGGCCACAGTGTTCCAGAAAGTAGTGAGATTTCGCCTGACATGCCTTCTCCCTAAAATTCACTACAAAGTTCCGTTTAAGGACACCGCGACGTGGTGGATGTGGCGCGCCTCTAATTAAATTCACTGCCTCTTCCCCTTCCGAGGGATTTCCACTTCACGAAGGTCATCCATTTCAAAGGGTACCATATATTTTTCATACGATGGCGAACACAGCAAAATAACTCGCGAATTCAGGTACACTTCATAAGATCACTTAACATGCCCACTAACACACACTCTTCTATAGACTCAAGAATCGAGTATGTTACTGGCTAACTTGCGACATTTTTATACCACTACTAGGCATGCATGTTTGTATTATCCAGATCATGCCTTCGCAGAGGAATAAAATATAATTAATTACTCATTCATTCAATTATGAGTAAGTTTATACTTACTAACAACAACTAAACAAACGCATCAAACGTTAAGCATTGCACCTATACTACACAATCAGGTGAATTTTTAATACCAAGCTATTACTTAAAACAATTATAGTGGTGGCCTCATGGACCGGTGGCAGATGGCCCAACAGACTTCGTCCCTCCCTTCCGCTTGGCGGCTGTATTACGCTCGCAGGTGGCTCTCCGACCAGGTTTGAGTTAAACTTTGATGTTCTTCGTTTTTTATCGTGTGTGCATTTGCGGTTTTTATTGCGTGAGTTGGTGATGATATTATGCACATGCATAACTCCTAATTATGCCCAGGTCAGCATAGGCCTAGACAGCAGGTTTGCAATTCCGCTTTAACTTGAACACGAGAATTGATAGATTTTATCGTTATTGTTATCGGTATGACTGTTGTATGCACTCGCTGTTTTATAAGCATAAAGTGAGAGAAGTGTCGTAGCGTTAGACACCACCCAGAGCACCTAAAGAAAAATTGTACCTTGTCGTCATCAAATCGTCATACCGTCGATTGAAAATATACAAGTACACTACAACATTTATGCAGCGGCTGATGACAAATGGCACATAATTTGCATTGAGATAAAATACTAGTTTATAATTACGACTAGATAATCAACAACAATTTAGGCGCTTGCATGGACAATTCTTTTTTAAATGTACCGTACATCAACATATGAATTGAAGCGGACAGTTAAACACACTATCAGTTCATTGTGCTGTAGCGGCATCGCGCTCACTTTAACCGCAATCTATTCATTCTCACTTTTTATCTTATTTTCCAGGTGCGTCGTGTAAGACATCCAGCTCTAACAAAACCTCCAACGGACAGTCGTGAACCATAAACTGTTTATCTCCTTTATCTCTTCGATTTTATATTCTATATTGAGCCTATTTAACTGTGTTGTACGACTTCACTTCCGTTCTGTGAATACACGCTGTTCATCGCCTACTGTGTTCTTCCGTCCGGGGATCCCGCCTACCGTATTTACTTGTGGATTACGTGACTAACCGCGTTGTTGTGCTTGTTGTCCTTCAGCTCGCGGATATGTCTGGCTTTTCCCCGAATATTGCACACTACATTTCTGGCAACGGAGATGGAGCCCAAAATGCACTCTGACGACTTCGAACCGCCTTTTATTAAACCCGAAGTAAAACCTTGTTTTGCTCAATTAACATTGACTCCACCAGAACGTTTCGCTGTCGTCACAAACCTAACATGGTGGAAGTGGCGCATAAACCTATACCTTAGCGCGGTTCCTCCAAGCTCACGCAGGCCATACATGCTGTCGCACCTAGAGACGAATGTGCAAGAAGCCTTAATTGCTTCCGGATTTTCCGCCACATCCTCCGTGGATGAGATTTGGTCGAAACTGGGTTAGCTATTTGGCAAAGGTTCCTCTCAACCCGTTGCAAGGAATGAGTTTTGGATGAGATCGCAGTGCGCATGAAACGTTTTACGACTGCGTCACTGCACTCCGTACTCTGGCGTCGCGTGCCTTCGGAAATGTGACACCCGTCATCCGGAATGCGTTTATCTTAGAGCGGTTGATTTAAGGTGTTGCCTATGATGAAATTTACAGAGCTTACGTGCGGGACCCACCGTCGTCTGTAGAAGAAGCCATCGTCATTGGTCGCAAGTACGAGGCGGAAGCATGGGTCAGAAGACGGTCTCAGTCATCTGGTTGCTCTGTGTCACGCTGCCAATGGGCATCAGCATTTTGACCCACGAGATCATGGAATTCTAATGATCGTTACTACTGCCAAAAATTTGGCACACAAACTCAAACGTGTGGACACAACCGATCACTTTTGCCTTCTGCTGGTGTTCGACACAACCCTGGAGCATCAAGCACGTAGACCCATGGGGGTAAATCCCCGTCTGTGCCATGCATTTTTTCGTCACCAAACCTAGGACAGCCATTCGTTAGCATACTGCTTTGTGGTCGGCCGGCACACGCTTAGGTAGACACAGGAGCCACTTGCTCTATAAATAAACCCTCTAGGCACAAGAGGCGTTAACCTTGATAATCGTCATCACCACAGAACCGCAAATGGAACCCTATTAAATGTAAATGGCATCGCTATGGTGGAGCTGGTTTTAGGCGACGAAACGTTGTCCCATCCCATGTTCGTATCCTCGCAAATACCGTGGGACGCAGTACTCGGCTCGGATTTGCTACGTGTTTTGGGGTGCTGCATCGATATGCGTCAGGGGTGTATGAAGTTTAACAATTCTCAAGTGGCCATTACTATCGATCCAAATCCTCTGTCCAGTGTGTGTTCAACAAGCCACACGCACCCACCGCTAGAAGCACTGACAACCGCTTTCTTATCCTTTCTGAAAGGTATTCTCCCGTTAGCGACCCTGGACGCCCTGTACAGTGGAGTGAATAAAAATGCCGCCGCGTTCGTATTGGAAGGGTCCTCTCTGGGCCGTGCTGGTATCATACGACACAAAATCGACACAGGGCCCGCAAGGCCTAGCACACAGCGACCACGCCGTTTACCAATGCAATATCTTGCGGAGCTCAAAAATATGATAAAACAAGTGCTGGAGGCAGACATTATTACTCCATCGAAATCGCCATGGGCCACGCCAATAGTCCTGGTCAAAAAGAAGAATGGTGCTCTGCGCCTCTGTGTAGATTATCGAAAGCTAAATGAAGTACCCCGAAAGGATTCGTTTCCAATGCCTCGTATAGATGACACTTTGGAAACCCTTAGGGCCGCAATGTTTTTCCGCCCTTGATCTTGCATCTGGACATTGACAAGTAGCGGTCAATCTCAGGGATGTTGAAAAGACTGCTTTTGTGATACCGTCGGGACTATACGAGTTTAAAACTATGCCCTTCGATTTAGCAAACGCGCCGGCCACATTTCAACGTCTAATGCAGGTCGTTCTTAGAATTTTGATCCCACCTTAGTGCCTGGTTTACTTAGACGAGGTAATCGTGCATGGGCTCTCCGTGGAAGAACATTTGGAGAAGCTGGATGTAGTACTACGCAGTCTTGTGGATGCTGGTCTCAAATTGCAGCCACACAAATGTCAGCTATTACGGTAGGAAGTGACGTTCTTAGGCCACGTCATCACTTCATCGGGGTTCAGAGTGACCCAAATAAGATAAATACTATTCAAGACTGGCCTATCCCGCGTTCCACGGAAGACGTGCGACAGTTTTTGGGCTTTGCTTTCTACTACCGCAGGTTCGTCCGCAACTTTGCCGACATTGCCGCACCACTGCACCGTTTGACCGAGAAGGGAAGGCCGTTGCAGTGGACTCCTCAGTGTGACAAAGCGTTTGACTCTGTGACGAGCGCTGATAAATTGGGCAATTTTAGCGTTTCTAGATATGTCTCCCAGTGCTGGTCAGTTTATTCGTGACACGGATGAAAGCGACGCCGGAATTGGAGCGGTCTTGTCACAAGTCGGGCCTGTTGGGTTGCAGCATGTGATAGCTTACGGAAGTAGATGTCTGAGAAAACAGGAACGTAATTATTGCACAACACGCAAGGAGATGTTGGCTTTGGTGGCATACACAAAGCCTTTGCCCCGTTTATTGGGGGCGGCTTTTCCTTATTCGCACGGACCATCATTCGCTTAAGTGGCTACGAAACTTTAGGGACCCCGAAGGGCAGGTCCCCTGGCAAGAACAACCTCAAGAATATGAGTTTGAATGTGTGCATAGACCCGGCAGACAGCATTCTAACGCGGATGCTCGGTCACGACGCAACGGCAAACTCCACATCGACTGTCCTCGTGTTCAGATCACCATGTAGACGTAGATTCACCTGACACCTCCAATTCCGCCTGAGTGGTCGGATTTCCAAAGGAACGACCCGGAGCACAAGCTTATTTATGAAAGGCTAGCCACCGATAGAATCAAACCTACGAAAGCGGAGATGGCAGGCTTAAGTTGGGAGGCTTATTGCGCGTGGTCGGTATTGCAGCGCCTCGCAATTCATGATGAAATCTTGTACTATCTATACGGACTGAATTATTCCAAACGATTCGTTGTTCTCCAGTCCAAGGTTGCTTTCGTGTTGCGCCAATTACATACCGTATTAGGATATTCCGGGTAGAGGAAAATGGATGAGGCTGTCGGGCAGCGATTCTGGTGGCCAGACCAGCGCAGAGATGTGGCAAACTTCTGTAACGCCTGTCAGGAATGCCT
>CALYDF020008880.1:0-11247 GCA_944474145.2 Dicrocoelium dendriticum
GCAGTGATTAAAATCCACCTGACATCTCGGCAAAAGATACGGGGAACCACTAACCTTGGCAGCTGACCTTCCAAGGTCAGTAGTGACCTATAAATACAGCCACGGTCCGCAGTCGTACAGTGTTCATTGGCGGCGATTAATACGTTGTTTTGTCAAGGTCATTGGCGTTTTGCTTTTTTCTTTCGTTTGGGCTAGAAGTTTTGTGGAGCAGTGAATTGTTAGTTTTGGAGTTGCATCTTGTAAGAAGCTTATAACAGTTACAAATCTTGTTTCGGCTGACTCAACGTTTTGTTTGCGTCAACTGGAAAGCCCGTGGGCTCCTTCACTCCTTATCAGTAAACCTTTCTCACAACGACCCTAACCTTTTCTTATCCCGCTTTCTGTTTTCATTCTATTTTTAATAATGCGGCCAGCTTTGCTGCCCTCCCGTGATCTTGTCTCACCGGACTAGTCTGTTTCTCTCTGACTGCTCCCATGCTCCCAAGACTTACACGCTATAGGCTCCGCAGACTTACCTGTTACCCCTACTCTGAGGGACTGCTAGACTTGTTCCCTCGTTATTTTTATAGCCTTTTCTTACCTGCGCCGATTAATCTAGTACCGCTTAGTCGGCCTCGTACTCACTGAATTCATTTGGACTTCTGAGACATTACTTCTCTTGGTTCGACTGACATAATGGTTCTGTTTACATTACTTATAGGGCCTCGAAAGCTTTTCTACTCTTTATAAATAAGCCCTTCTCACCCCGACCCTAACCTTTGCTTCACTCGGTTTCCGTTTGCGTTCCTTTTTTCAATCGGTCGTCCGTGATCGGACGTGCCGTGACCATGGCTCATCTGCCTAGTCTGTTTCCCTCTGCCTGCTATTATGCTACTGAGACTTATGCGGTATACGCTCCGCAGACTAAAAAAGAGGTTTCCCTTAAATCTAGAGCCTGCTAGACTTGCCTACCATTTACTGCTGGCTCTTTTCTTACTTCTATTACGTGTCACCATCCAACCGAGCTGGCCAATCCAGATGTAACCGATCGGCCTCCTGCTTTCCGGATTCATTCAGACTTCTGAGACGTCACCTCACTTGGTTCGACTGACTCAACCATCCGATTGCATTACCAGAAGAGCTTCGTGGGTTTTTCCCATCTCTCATCAATAAACCTTTCCCATCCTGGCCCTAACTTTTATTACCGCGCTCTGTTTTCATTTCTTCTTCAACAGGAGTGCTTGATCTTACTGCTCTGAGGTAATCTAGTCCCACTGACCAGCCTTTTTCTTTCTGACTGCTCCTATGCTACCCTGACTTAAGTGGTATACCCTATGCAGACTCAACGCTCTTGTTCCCCTGCCCCAGAGAGTCAGCTAGACTCGTTCACCCTCTAATGCTACAGCCAATTTTCCTGCCTTTATTATATGTGCTAGTCCTACGCGCTGACCAACTCAGTCTCGCCAGACTGGCCACTTGTTTTCTGCTTTCACTCAGAGTTCTACGACGTTACAAACCGTAGAGACTGCTAGACTAGTACCCTCGTTAGGGTTATAGCCCTGTCCTTACCTTTATGCGCCTAGTCCCAAAGCGCCGATTAATCCAGTCCCGCTTAGTCGGCCTCATACTCAATGAATACATTTGGACTTCTGAGACATCACTTCTATTGGTTCGGCTGACATAATGGTTCCGTTTACATTACTTGGAGAGCATCGTGGGCTTTTCCACTCTTTACCAATAAACCCTTCTCACCCCGAACCTAACATTTTCATCTCTCGTCTTCTGTTTTTAATCCTTTTTTAATCGGACTTCCGGCTTTACTGCATTGCCGTGATCTTGGCTCACCTGCCTGGTCTGTTTCCCTCAGTCTGCTACTATGCTACTGAGACTTACGCGGTATACGCCCCGCAGTGTAAACATGATGTTTCCCTTAAATCTAGAGCCTGCTAGACTTGCCTACCATCTACGGTGGGCTCTTTCCTTGCCTCTACTACATGTCCTTATCCAAACGCGCCGACTAATCATGTCCTACTCGATCGGCCTCCTGCTCCCCGGATCCATTTAGAATTCTGAGACGTCGTCTTACTCGGTTCGACTGACTCCACTATCCCTTTACCGTACCTGGAGAGTCTCATGGGCTTCTCCCACCCTTCGTCTATAAACCTTTCTCATCCTGGCGCTAACTTATATTTTATCGCGCTCTGTTTTCAAATCTTCTTCAACTGGCCCTGTGGTGATCTAGCCCCACTGATCCGTCTCTTTCTCTCTGACTGCTCCTATGCTACACAGACTTAAGTGATATACGCTATGCAGACCCAACGTTATTGTTCCCCTACCTCGTAGGGCTGCTAGGCTCGTTCAACTTCTTCCGTTGCAGCCACTTTTCTTGGGTTTATTTTACGTGCCAGTCCTACGCGCTGACTATTCCGGTCTCGCCAGATCGGCCATTTGTTATCCGGTTACACTCAGAGTTATTCGACGTTACAAACCATGGTTCGGCTGACGCAACGACTAGGTTACATCACCTGGAAAGCGTCGTGGGCTCCTCCACTCCTTATCAGTAAACCTTTCTCACACCGACCATAACCTTTTCTTATCTCTCTTTCTGCTTTCACTCCTTCTTTCAATCGGACAACCAGGTTTACTGCCTTACCTTGATCCAGCCGCACCTGACCTGTCATTATCTCAGACTACTCTTTTGTTACTGATACTTCAGCGGTACAACCTTTGCAGACTCAGCTATAAGTTTCCCCCACCTCTAGGGCCTACAAGAGTTGTTCACTCTATATTGTTCTAGCCTTTCCTTGCCTGCAATCCCAACGCGCTGACTACTCGAGCCTCGCTTGATCGGCCCCCAGCACTCCGAATTCACTCAAAATTATGAGACGTTACTTTTCCTGGTTCGGCTGTCCTAACTCACGCGTTGACTTTTCCACTCTTTCAGTTGAAGCCTTTTTCAACACTGCTCTGTCTTTTCCTTATCTTGTTCTCTGTTTGTTTTTCAACTGGATGTCCATCTCTGTGTTTTTCCTTAAGCTATTATTTTCTGCCAGATTTGGGCTTCCTGACTGCATCCCTATTACTGAGACCTATATGGTCTAAGTGCTGCATACCCAAAGCATTGCTTTCCCCGAGAACTTTGCTGAACTTGCTGATGCTTTATTATCACAGGTTATTTCATTCCTAACCTTGATCCTCACCACTCGTCTTCACTACTTAATTAAAGGACAGTCGCAATCCACCGATTAATCTAAACTCTTCGGATCGGCCTCTGGCTCCCCGATATCGCGCAGCTCCCTGAGGCGTCACTGTTCATGGTAAGACTAATCTAAATTTTTATGGAACACATGTACATAAGATAATTAGTTTATATTGATACATATAATGTGAGGCTCATTAGTGAAAGAACTTTTGCGACTGCTCTTCTTCAATGAGTTCTGGACGCATCGTTGCTGTCTATTTGTGTGGTTGTCTTTGTTCGTTGTCTTTTTCTCCGAGATTTCTACAGAACCGGTGGCCAAAACCCGAGGATATGTCCACTGTCTTGACCTCGACACTCGACTCGAAGCGCAATATTCCCGTACCTGGAAATGGATTGATAATTATTACGCTGCCTTGGTACTTACCGGATGGCCAAACACTTATCTGTTATCTTGGATGGATGCACTATATTAAGGCCTGAACAACTGGGTTCAGCTCGCCTCTCCTTCACATAACTCATTCGGAGTTGCTGACATTTAGTGTCAACTCGGTCATTTTATCTAACCCGAGGGCAGATTTTCCTGCATGTGCTATGCACGTAATTTGGAAATATCCCAACACAATACTTTCACACACAATGCTTTCACTGTGGCCATAACAAATGGGTTAGGCCCTTTACACTACTGAAGTGCTTTTCACACCACATCTGGAGCTGCCCGCACTACTTTTACTGTCCATATGTTCGTGGATGCCAGTATCCCCAGTCAACAGAACTTACTCTCGGAGGAATTCCGGTTTATTATTCAGGACAATTTGCAGCTTTCTCGGGCCTGAACGATTGCCTTTGGCCATTCTCCTTCTTCTGATATTTGGTTCAACAAAATATTACTGGATCCCACTCGGAGACATTGCGCGGTTCTACCGACGACAAATACAAAACATGCCTGCATTTTCGATGTATAGTTTACCTTCCGTACAAGCCATACCATTCCGTCGGGAAGTGACAGGACTCATGGATGATATCGTTCCGCCCCATCATGCGTCATCCAGCGAAAATTATGGGTGTATCCTGACTGCGACTAACAGAACCAATAATCGGTCAATAATAAGCATTGCCAATTGCAGCTGGTCGTCCGAATATGTTGATGGCAGTGTTCCAGGACGTCGTGGGTTTTCGCCTGGCAAGCGTTCTCCCTATAAAAAGCCACAAACGTCTGCCTAACAACACTGCGACGTGGCGGAGGTGCTTCGCCACTGAATAAAGTCACCGCAAGTAGGCTCGCACTGACAAGCTGACCATAACTATATACCACCATGATGGATACGCCCCGACACTTTCTTATCTGCGTATTTCGTCGCCACGTTTTTTCTGCGCATTCACCATTGTTCTTTATGCTACACCCCTGAACCCAGCGTATCGTGTAAACGCGATAGAGCGTGTTCTTCACCAGCTCTGTTCTAAATGATCGGTTATAGTTCTTGAGCTATTCCAGCCTGAATTGTTACTGCACTTTATGGCAGAACGAAGGTGCCCACATGAACGTGCCGCAACTTATGGCAATGGGCTTTCTTCATTTGGATTTCTGTCCTATTTGTACAGTTTCAAATATGAACGTATGAGCAATCTCTGATTGTCACTGTTACCATGGCCATGATATGTCTGTATAATTGCACCTATTTGATCATGCGCTCGCGTGCATGCCTCGCATAGCTGTGAATAAATATTTATTTATTAATTTAGTAGATGAAGAACGGCAGGATGAGCTCTCGGAGCCAAATAGAATGATGGCACGCAGGTCTCTGTGAGAGTAAAGCAGGATGACAGAGTTTGCGACCGCTCGTCACACAGTCTTGCTTTTATCTCGTGATAAATCATTGTTCCTTGTTCATATTCGACGGGCTACAGAGAGACGCGGACGTGGGAACGAAATGGCAGCAAATGTCAGGGCGATAACTTTGGAGAAGACCGGTAGCAAGCAGGATGTAAGGGAAATTACGATAGGAAAGATTAAGTAATTAATTTATTGGTCAGCAACGACAATATCTATAAGATAGTTGGTATTTTTGCGTAGCTACAGTGCTCCACTCTAGAGGACATCCGTAGTTGAAAAAATGGGGAAATGGACGCATAAAGGTGACTAAACGTTCGTGTTAAATGGGGGTTCGCCGGAAACCTGCGTCCGCTGTGTTCATTATGTTTTATTACTTACTGATTGCAGGGCGGTGTGCGTCTTGGTGGGCCGATTTAGCGGGATTGTCGGACTGCAAATATACTGGCTAGTCCATAGCAAAAGCCGCCGAAACATGAACCTCCGCTACTGCCAAACGTTGCACCTGGGAGTGGCTTCTTCTACGTCCAGCACCATAACAACCTTCGTCTCACGAAGAAACGAACCGTGATCGCGTCCTGATCCTCGAATAACGTTGCTCCTGATGTGCCAGTCGATCAAAGGGGATTGTTGCGCATGTTAGGACGACAAGGAAAAATGGACACGCAGAACAAGCTAAAAGTAACAAGCGAATGGCTTGCATGCAAGTGTTTAGTTAGTTTGGTTTTTGGCTTTTGTAAGCTTGTTCGGGATTTGGGCTGTACGAACAACATTTATGCACCCAGGCATTAAAACTTCCTTGGCTTGAACGTACTGTGGTTGAACCGTACGAGCGCGCTGAGTTCACAGAGGTAACCTGACGGACGTTGCTTGCTGCTGGATGATAGTATCAATCGACTTAATGGCGACCGCTTGTGACCATGAACAAACCTGTATTGTTATGCAATTGTATAAGCCTGATGATGAATTAACGAAAACGAACGTCCCTTTATAACGATCTTTATTATTTTTGTGTTCTCAAAACCGTTCCTGACTACCCTTCCAATTATCCCAGGGCTAGAACAAATCATGTTTCCTTCAATTTGTCTGTTTCACGCTTAGCTGTCTCGCTCCTACTTTACCATGCTGAATGGCGCTGGGTGAGTTCGTCCCTCCTCATGTTAATTTCACGTCACGGCATTAACTTGCAATGCTTAACAGTAAATAAAAAAATAAATAAATGGTATATTCTCTGCAAAACAAGACACACCTGTAAAGGCGTGATCAAATATGCATGCGGGCATAGCTTCTTTGGAATATTAAAACATCTCGTTTTAATGAAAGGAATAAACGAAGAAATGTAGTCCATATGAGCAAGCATATTGTCAGCTAATAGCCAGATGGAGGACCATGATGGCGCTTTGGCGCGCAAAAACGCTTGCGTCAAGATACAAGTTGGGGATAAATTTGCCATGTAGTGATACGTAAGCGCAGGGGCCCAAACAAGGTTTTGGTGCAATCAATGACCATTACGAAATCTGGATGATCTGTGCTCCATCAAAGCATTCTTCATAGTAAAATCAGTTGTACAGGTTGGATGTAGAAGGTTGAGGACTGCGTCAGTGTGAAATGTCTAGCTGTGACTTTATTCTGTGGTGAGTCATATCCGCCATGTAGCAGTGTTGTTAAGCGGACATTCGTTGCTTTTTATAGCGGGAACGCTTGCCAGGCGAAAACCCATCACGTCCTGGAACACTGCCGTGGCTTCCGTCGAACAGCAGTGCTAGTCGGCTATGCATCGTATAGGCCGATTTTGCACTCTATTATTCGCAGTCGGTTGACAGCAAAAATTCTTCCTTGGTTGGCCGAATGCCTACGCAGTGATCCGGCAGTAATCGTTGAAGTCGGTCAATGATGTAAAAGAGTTGCAGAATCGAATGATAATGATGCAGGTGAGTAACCACATTGTTAATAGAGGCCGGCTTTTCTATTTTATTGTCCAGCTCGAAACCCGTGTTCAGTTATCCATGCTGGACTTGTCATGGGGACGGTGAGTGCAGTTGCTTCTTGTGTCTGAATATGTCCACCACAGGTAAAATGCCATTGTCCGCAAAGTGGACTCGGGATTCTTTCAAATGTAATTGTACTTGTCTCCATGGCCAAGTGAAAACTCCATGAAAGATCATCCGAAAAGCCGCTTATACGGGCAATGCTGTCCGTGAAATGACCTCAGAAAAGCTCCAGGTGACTGGAGGGTCGGAATGTTTGAGGCAGTGAAAGTAATCACGCCAGAATTATCTGCCTTGGGTTGTGGAACAGTGGCTCTATGTAAATATATTATTCTAGGCGAGTAAATTGTTCTAGTGTGAGTACGAGGGGAGCTAAACTATTTGTTTAGACCCCGTGGTGGTAGCTTTTCCAGAATGGCGGAAAGCGCTCCATTTGGAACGATGTGTGGGTTCTTCATCGCCCGGAGAAAAGATCAAACGTGTAAACCAGCTGGTTATTGAGGGTGGGTCGACCAGTCCCAGTGGATAAACCATCTTGTTTTGGCGGATGTAACTGTGGAATCTGGGAAGAAAATGGGCAACTGACAAGAAGCAGCCAAACAGCAATGAATCAAGAAGCACAAACACAGACTGGTGGCGCGCAACGGTGCCTACGACGCGTTAAAACTTATGTAATTTTGTTCAGTATACATGATTTGCAAGCGCGTTCTTTAACTCACGTCGCTGGTGTGACTCAGACTACAACCACTAGGTAGGAAGAAGGTTCTGCACGTGCAGGGTCAAGGGACCGATATAACACTGCGTGTTGACAAAAATTAAGCGGTTAATACGACTGTTGGAGAGAACCAGGTAAACCGATGATAAGTACAGCAGTCCGAATGCGAGAGGCATCTTAGGTGAAACTAAAGACAACTAGGTTGAGACGGAATGCGGGAGCACCATAGGTAAAGCAACGTTCCAAGAGGAAAAGGAAATTTAAAGAATCAGTTATGAGCGGATGAATGCGGACGGCAGTGCGAAGAGTTACTCATGAGAGTAATAACGAGACGATAGTCAGGATGCAAAAGGTTTACTGCTAAAGTGTGGTGAATCCATGGACGCGCTCGTGCGAAGTATGAATCGTTCAGTTCTGAAAAATCACCGGTGATATCCCGGTAGTCTGAGAGAACTCTGAGGGCCGGAGACCGAACGGACGAGACTTGATTATTCGAAACATCCGAAGGCCTCGTTGTAGTCCCAGAGAATGTGACAGATCAGATGATGATAAAGAAGAGCATGGCACTAACCGTTGGTTGTCCGAATGAAGAAGGATTGAGTGTACAGGTTATTGATGGAAGCACCTATATTAATAAAGGGTCAACAAGTCTAGCGGGCTGTCAATGTAAGCGAGACATAGTTTTGAGTCTACAGAGATTAGATCGATGTATCTTGCTTGCCTAGAAATGGTCAAAGAAGCAGACCGGTCAGATGAGACTAGGTTATTACAGGGTACTGAGAGTTGGCAGTCCGATTAGAGAAGAAATGAAAGTGGAGCGCGCCATAAGGAGGAGAGACGGTCCGGATAGAAAGATGTTTACTTATACGGTGTGGAAGGGTCCATGGGGCTCGCGAGGTAATGGGGACAGAGCGTTCAGCCTTCCGAGCATGTCAGGCAGCGTGGCAGACGTAGAAGTAGACCGATCTGCCGAGATTGGATTTGGTCGGCGCATTGTGATTGAGTCCTACGGTTCATTTGGGAAGGTAAGTGGAGTCAGTAGGATTGGACTGGTCAGAGATAGAAGTGGTTATATTAACATAGGGCGAACAAGTTCGGCAGGATATCAAGGTGAGGGAAACACTGCTTTGGATCGACGGAGCCTAGACTGCTAATATCCCGGTAGTCTGGTAGCAGTCCCAGAGAATTTGGCTGATCAGCTGAGGCTGAGTTAGGGATGACAGAGACTCGGTCGTCCGATTGAAGAATGTTTGAATACAGACGGCGCTCAATCATCTAAACGATGGTCAGTAATGTCACAGGAGCCTGAGAGAAGGTAGAGAGCAGCAGACCGATCAGACGAGACAGGATTAGGCGGCGAAACGAGATTGAGTCCAACAGCTAATTTTGGAGGGCAAATGGAGTGGGTCGAGAGGTGGACAGGTTAGAGGTGGAAGTACCTATATAAATATAGGGCGAACAAGTCTAGCAGACTGTCAACGTAAGCGCGACATACCTTTGAGTCTACAGAGTCTAGAGCGTTCAAATGTTGCTGGTCTGGAAAAGTCAAAAAAGCAGACCGGTCAGATGAGGCTAGGTTATTACAGGGCACTAAGAGTTGGCAGTCCGATTAGAAAAGAAATAAAAGTAGAGAGCGTCATAAGGAGGAGAGACGGTCCGGATAGAAAGAAGTTTACTTATAAGGTTTGGAAAAGTCCATGAGGCACATGAGATATTGGGGACAGAGCGTTCGGTCTTCCGAATAAATGGCGGTAACGTCACAACAGTCTGAGAGAACTCGGAGCGCAGGGGTCGATCAGACGAGACTGGATTAGTCGGCACACTTAGAGTAAGTCGTACGGTTGAGGTGGGAAGATAAATAAAGGGTCGGCAGAGATGGACAGGTTAGGGATTGAAGAGGGTATATGAATATAAGGTATACAAGTCAGGCAGGCTCGCAAGTAAGAGATGTTGTGTGTTGGTGAAGCAGAGCCTAGAACTGAATTTCTATAGTCGAAGAGGATAATAGGGCAGGGCACTGAGAGCTCGCTCTCCGGTTGAAGAAGAAATAAGGGTAGAGCGCGATAAGGAGAGGACAGAGTCGAGAGTTCACGTTTAGGGTTAAGAAATGCGACAGTTAACGTGGCTCTAGAGGTAATGGTGACAGAGCGTTCAGTCTTCCAAGCAATAGCCGGCAGCGTCACAACGGTCGGAGAGAAGGAGACCGATCAGCCGAGATTGGATTTGGTCGGCGCATTGTGATTGAGTCCTACGGTTCATTTGGGAAGGTAAGTGGAGTCAGTAGGATTGGACTGGTCAGAGATAGAAGTGGTTACATTAACATAGGGCGAACAAGTCCAGCAGGCTTTCAAGATGAGGGAGACACTGCTTTGGATCGACGGAGCCTAGGCCGCTGACGTCCCGGTAACCTGTAGTCCCAGATTATTTGGCTCATGGGATTAGGCTGAATTAGGGCAGGGCGCTGAGCATTGGCCGTCCGATTGAAGAATGTTTGACCGATGGCCAGTAACGTCACTGGAGTCTGAGACTGAATTAGTCGGCACATTGTGATTGAGGCTGTAGTTCATTTGGGGACAGTTGGAGTGGATCAAGAGGTGGAAGTTAAAGATGAATGTGGCTACAGTAATAAAGAGTGTACAAGCGCAGCAAGCTGTCTCGGTTAGGTAGGCATTGCGTCGAGTTTACAGAGCCTGGAACGTTAACATCCCGATAGTCTGGAAGAAGTCAAAGGGAAGCAGACTGGTCAGCTGAGGCTAGGTTATTGCAAGACACTGAGAGTTGGTAGTCCGATTGAAGAAGGATTGAAAACAGATGACGCAGCAGCAAATGACAGGATCGGGCTGAAAAGTTTTCTGCTGGGGTTTGGAGAAGCCAACGATGCTCGCGTCTTAAGAGTAAAAAGAGTGATTAGGAGAGGAAAAAGGTTGGGATAGGAAGTATTTTACTGACAAAGTGTGGGAAAGACATCGAGGCACTCGTGTAAAGGGGTATAGAGTGTTCGATGTTCCGAGTATTAGCCATTGAATTCACGGTGGTCGTAGAGCAGGAGGCCGATCAGATAGAACTAAGTTAGTCAGCGCGTCGAGGTTGAAGCGTATAGGTAAGGTGAGAAGACACATAGGGAGGGGAAGCGGAAATGGACAGGAATAAACTGCATAAGTGTAAGCGATTCCAGCAGACTGTCAAGGTGTAGTAGACTTAACATTGACTGCAGATCCCAGACCATTTGCAACTCCGTAGTCATGGATGCAGTCAGACTGGTCAAATGAGACTAGGTCATGCAGGGCACTGAGTTTGCCATCCGATTGCAAGAGAAATGAGAGGAAAGAGGGCGATAAGGAGTGGACGGTTTCGCGATGAAGGGAGCTTTATTGGTGCTGGTTGAAGGATTCGTATGTCTATATGTGATCGGGGCCGTTCTCCCAGAGTTCGTCCTCGGGGAAGCAGATGCCCAGGATCTCTGATACTTTGGGGTCGCTTAATCGTCTATTTATAGCGCGTAGATGGTGCGCTATATATCCGGTACGCGACTAGA
>CALYDF020008881.1:0-11243 GCA_944474145.2 Dicrocoelium dendriticum
GGTGAGAAAACAATATGATCACAAGTAATGAATCCTAAAATCACTGGAACGAGCCCACCAGAATGAAAATGCAAAATGGCGGGCAGCGTGTTCCTGACAGGGGGCCACCAATTGTTGGGCGGAACCTGGGATACTAGTCGGTAAGCAATGACACGTAAGACGTGTCAAATACGACAGTATAGAAGTCGGAGGCAACTGAACCCAACGTATATTGTACAGGCTACAAAAATAGGAAACGAATCAGAGAGAGCGAGGAACGTGCAGCGTGGAACTCACCAAAACGGTTTGTGACCATGGATGTGCAGTCAGTTAAACAAATGGACGTTTCGAAGGTTAAAACAACCATAAAATCCAATGTTATAAGATACTGAAAGAGCATGTTTTCAGTTGCACTACACGTGTCGATCTACTCCGGCCACGTCAACCTCATTTCGCACGCTAAGTTCGCGACCTGGTGCGGTGAATATAGTAACGCTGACTGTGAGCATTACTGTACTTTTTCCTTAGAACAACCAATTGGAACAATTTCTTCCTAACTTCTGGTTCCCAAATCGCTGCTAATGTGTTGCAAAAACGGCAGAACCTACCTAAGTATATTGTGTCAACGGCAACGTAGACTAATTCCCCCAAAAGGGGCTACCTGCAGTCAAAAGTTGCGCAAGTGATAAAAATTCTAAATCAATTAATAAAAAATCAAAAGTAGTTTATTCTCGAAGTTAGCAAGGCACACCAAATCATGCATGACCAAACGTTACAAGCAGTTATGTTTCGTGACAGACACACTGCTAGATACGTAATCCGCATTGACCGAAATTTGTGCAACCTGCAGAAACTGCAGAGGCAATCATGAGGAATATATCGGTCGGTGGATGACGATGCTTGCGTTTAAGTGTGCGCAGTGTAAATACAAGGCCCTATAAATGTAGTGAAATGGTAGATGGTTACGGTGCGTACCTTATTATTGTACGTGTCAAGCAAAGATTGCAATATGACACCATTCAATTTGTCAAGAGGCAGCTGTTGGCAATGGCTTTATTCAGTAGCATGTCACATCCGCCATGTCACAGTGCAGTTAAACGGACAGTTGCGGATTATTATACTTAGAACGCTTGCCAGACAAGTACTCTACACGTCCTGGAACACTGCCGTAAATACTTTCGAACGCTCATTTACAACTGGCAGAGCGGCTTGCCAACTAATTTCATTCTGCATTAATCGCAGTCGACTGACCACAAATTTCCTGTTTGCTGACGGGATAGCTTGGTCAAGACCCCCATAGTCTTTGAGGCCAGTCGAAGATGAGAGAGTTACGATTAGTCGTATTGTAACGTGTCCAGGGGAGTGAAAGTTATAAATTTCTGATTTCTGCAATTTTCGGAGCATCATAATTTTTGGGAGTGTCTAGCTATCTACACTGAACAACGGTCGGGGTAGTGAGTGCAGTTGAATATTTTGGTGCAAGCCGTGATCCAGGTAGGTCCCTGTCGGTTATTGCGTCCGGCCACAGACGAAAACGCCGTTCTTCAATCCAATACTGGCTTAGCAAAAAGTTCCGGACCTCTGAGAAAAAAGGTGCGGGACGACGATTTCGCATTTATACTGAACCAACTGGTTTTGGCTAACCATTACGTTCATCTCCATACAAAGTAAGTAGCCAAAGAGAAGGAAAGCACTCTCTAGCAGTTTCACTTACAAAAATAATTATGCTGATGAAGCAACGAAAGCACGCGATGTAGGAACTAAGCTTCATCACGCTCCCAAACGGCTAGACCGTCCATGACATGACTTCAATAGCATAGGCTCTACACGTTACTAACTGCTTAGCATTCAATGCATCCAACGATCTCTACTCCTTTGTCCTAACCACCATAGATTTTGAACAGCTCTCGGACATTGTCTTCCCACCTTGTAAGTAGGAAAGCAATTAGCGATTTTGAAGCCATCCAACTAAGAGGGGCCTGACACTTTACTCCATCTTACTGGAACGTGGATGCCCAGACATTCCCTACCTTCTGCTCAAGCACCCATCTCTCCTTGAAAGCTGTTAAAGCGGCAACCTGCTATTGAAGTACCGCGTCCCAACCCAGGGCCCAGGTAATACCTCATCTGCAGAATGTTGGCGAGACTAATCGCTACAGGTGCGAGGTCTAATAACTGACTTCGATGAATTCCAGAATACACCTTCCTGCGTGTCATGCCATCTGGGTTTCTTTAACAATTTGACCCTGTCCTTTGGCCTTAAGAAAGCTGCTGTAATCATTTTTCTCGAAAAGCAGAAGGCGTTTGGCGGAGTACCACACGGTAACTTGATGGATATTGTTGCCTCTTCTGTAATCACCGGCTCGCCGATGGCCTAGTTCATGTCGTATTTTTCGAACCACAGCCAACTAGTCAGACTAAGGGCAGCAGCTCTACACGTAGACCAGTAGGGAGTGAAGTTGTCCAAGGCAGCCTCATCGGCCCGTTACTCTGTTTGCTATACCTAAAGAATTTAATCGATACGATACGTTACGGTGCCTCACATCTCTTCGTGGACGAACTAAAAATAGCCTACGCTTCCAACACTGATGCTATCAGCCAGGCCGCAGCCAACATTCTACTCGACCTGAAAGTGCTAGAGCAGTGATGCGTTCTGTGGGACATGTCCTTACCAGCTGAATGCAAAGCGCCCTTCTATTTCGTTGCACGTTAGCCCCATGGTACTCTGGGCTACTGGGATAAACCTGCACCAATACGGTAAAAGGCTTAGACATGCACTATTTTTGCACGCTGAAGTTTGCTGAGCACACCACGGATGCAGTGATTAATGTTCACCGCAGAATAGGATTGCTCTTTCATACTCTCAGGATGCAAGATTTGACAGTCGGTCAACACACCGTCAACTCGTCCGTTGCTTGACTGTTACGCGCTAAGTTACAGTAATACGGAAAAATGCGACCGCCAAGAAATAGAAAGCTTTCAATTAACATGTACCAAACGATTACTGGGTCCTACTTCGCAACTCTCTCAGCAGCAACGCCGCGAAGTTCCTTAACTTCACCCGCTAGGACTAGGAAGGATCCAACGGAATATATTTACTCTAGTTGACATAATACAAGGCAAATCCACCCACATAGCCTAGATGCAGAATTCCAACACGGTTCGCCATCCCGTATCCCAAACGACGATACGGGGATAAGAATAAAAGAACCAGTACCCAGACAAATAAGAAATTCCACCTGGTGGCATATGCACCATTATGGAACATGCTACCGTCCAAGGCTCTTGTATGCAATTTGCCTGGTCTTTCATAGAGCGATTCATTGTTTTCTAAACGTTTAAATGACTAGCAAGCTGCTGAGACAGCATCGCTGAAGAAATGTCGCAAACAACGGACTAGTAGACTTCTGAGCTATTGCACCACCCACCGTTATCTCACCTAACTGGTCTATATGCTATCAGCTTTTCTTTTACTCTCTCGCAGCAAGCTATGTGATTAGCTACGAATACATCAAAATTTACTTCATCGACAGGATATCTGTCTGAGCAGCCATGCCTCTACCCGTAACACCTCTCCCCAAATTTATCTAGAGGCCGATTTCTGATACTGAAATCACGAGTCGTTTTCTTAAGCATTTTGTATCTAACATTCCCCTTCTTCCCAACTATCGGCTCCTTTGACTTCACCTGACCATCACATTCAGCCACGCAGCGTCTGAACTTCCTTGCTATTGACACTTCCACGGCTTGATCAAAATGGCCGCCCAGCTTGCTGCCTCTTTCGCGCCATTGAAGTTTTCACCTAACGTCTTTCCGACACTTTCATCGCTTTACCACATGTCGGATACTCTTTCGACCTTACATTCTGACCATTAGCTATTACAGATTCTGCATGTCGTTGTCCGTTGCATATAAGCTCCTTTTGTTTAATTCTGGTATGACGGCTAACGTTCGAGGAGCCACGTGGTCTCTTGCTGTTTTTCACTTCATCTTGATAGGCTTGTATTAGACGTGTGATGTCGTAGTACTCACATCCATCTGACATTTTGACCTTTTATCGCTTACCTTCATGCCTGAGTTTCTTCGGCCCTTATATGCTTCTCATTTTATATTTCCTGCTTCTAATGGCTGAGCTTTGCCGCTTCCTCGCCCAATCTGTTTCCCTATAGTACGACTCCCGCTCCGGGAGGGCAACGTAGCATCCGACGCCCTCCGGTTCTTCCTAACGCAGTTCTATTTGGCTGGTGATGTGGTAATGCTCACAGCCATCAAACCCACTGCGTTTCACACCCCTAAACACAGATAGCTTGATGGTTCGTTAGCGAATTTTAGCTACCAGATTTAACATTGCTGTCTGCTTGTACCTTGCTGTTATCTAGCCGAAGCTATTAGTATTGCTACGCCTAATGGCACGACACTGCCTCTGGTTCCTTGCCAAACTTTAATAGGCTTTCATTAGACTATGATACTGGTGCTTAAAAATATCCGGCTTTCGCATATTTCATCTCTTTACCACATGCTGGGTTTTCCTTTGGCCTTACATACAAAGCCTTAATTGTGCGGAATAATACCGATGCGCAAAGAGCCTTGTTGGCCTATACACCCAGCACCAATAAGGCTCCTTTCAAAACCGACCCTGTCCTCTCCTTATCACGCTATTAGCTTTTAATCCCTCTTCTAGCGGACTGTCGTTTGCCAGTGCCCTGCCTCGCCCTAGTCTCATCTGACTGGCCTGCTTCTCTTTGACTTACTCCAGACTACCAGCACGATTCTGTAGCCTTCTGGCTATACCCCCTCTTCCCGACAGCCTGCTGGTCTTACTTACCCTTTTTTGACATAGCCACCTCCATCTCTAACCTGTCCATTTCTGCGGACCCTCTCTGAATATTTTGACGGTACCGGTCATTGTTCGGAAGACCGAACACTGTTCCCCTCACTAGTTGCCTTTCCACACCTTATCAGTAACCCAGCGCAGTGTGCTGACCTGGTTTCCTCTGACCAGTCTCCTACTTTCTGTCTGCCTACAGAGCACTGAGCTGTAAACGGTATAGGTTCGGCGCAACCAAAACACTATTTCCCTCACCCCGAGTGCTTATACCTAAATAACTAATGTAAACTCCCCCATATCTAACATGTCCATTTATGCTAACACTCTCCATTTGTCTTCCCAACGTAACTGTACTATTAAACCTCAATGCGCCGACTAATACAGCCTCGTGTATTTCGGCTCTTGCTTTCTGACTCCTATGACGATACTGGCCAATATTAAGAAGACCAACTACCTTGTCCACAGTACCTTAGATAGTCTCGTCGGCTCCGCTACTCCTAAGCAGTAAAGCTTTCTTCACTCTGACCCTCTTCTTTCCTTACTTCGTTGTATTCATTCCTTCCATCGGACTGCTAACTCTCAGTACCGTGCCCTGACCGAGTCTCATCTGACCAGTCTATTATCTTCCGGCTGCCTTCAAAACTACAAAGATACAAACAGGCTGGGCTCTGTTGACTCCATGCTATGTTCCCCTCACCTCAGGTGCCTGCAAGATATGCTCAATCTTTATTAACTTACTAACTCCGTGAGCATCATAGACTCATTCACCCTTTATAAATATGGCTCTCTTCTCATCTTTATTATACGTCCTAATGCTAACACGCTGACTAATCCAGGCTTGTTAGATCGGCTTCTTGTTCTCCGGATTCATTCACACTTCTGAGACGTTGCCACTTCTATAAATAAATAAAGAAATATTTTATTCTCGACAAAGCGAGACACGCCTTTTGGGCATGATCAGCATATTGCATTATTGTACATGATAGCGGAATAAGCAGCACCAACAGTGGGAGTAGTAAAGTTGGAGACAGTAGTGTGGGCCCATAGAGCCCAAAGGTTGTATGTAGTCTATGTACACAGAATGCGAGAGGTAAAAATAGTGATCAGATCACTTATATGGTATGTTGATGAGGAACTAGTCCGATGAGGTCCCGTAAGCAATGTAGGTCCGTGAGTGAAGTATGAGGAAACGGGTGGAAAATACTTAAGAATAGTGGTATGTCACTAGTCAGATATGTAGGCGTGCTCATGCGAGAGCCAATATATGCACAGAACTTGTAAATGTAGTGTCAATCAACTTGCCAATGTGTTAGGGGCGGTGACTTTATTGAGTGGCGAGTCACATCCGCCACGTCGCAGTGTTGTTAAACAGACATTTGTGGCTTTTTGTATGGAAAACGCTTGCCAGACGAAGACCCACCACGTCCTGGAACACTGCAGGCTGTTGATATACATTGGCAAGATGGTATCTGACCGATTACCCTCGCGGATATTCGCAGTCACGCAACGCCAATTTGTTTCCTATGGCTGTGTAGTCGCCTTCGTAGTCCAGTGCAAGTGGTTAGAGCTGTTGAAGTCGGACGACTCAGGTGACTTGTATTGAATTGATCAGTTTCCTAGGTTCTTTAGTGTGTCATGATTATGAAGTGCGGGATTTTCTTTGTTCTTTATTGAATCCGTGCCCATGGGAGCGTCGCAGGTACGTCTTCAGCGGTGTTCGGTGCAGGTAATGTTATCCTGTAGAACAAGGGTGAGAAGAAAAACGGACCGAGCAAACTGCCAACAAAATTGAACAGGACTGTGTTATTGTATAAATATAAAATTTATGGTAAAGTTGTGCTGGCTGATATCAATGGAGTGACCGATGAGCTGATGCAAGTGGTACCTATACCGCCAATGAATAGTTGCGATATGAGCGAAGAGGGACGCCAAAAAAGAGAGGAAGACGTTAATGTGAGCTGAGATGCATGATAGTGGAGCAGAGAGGCAAAAATCAATCAGAGACCGGAAATTCGGATTTCAGTAGGCGTTACCAAGCATAGAGATAATGAGTCAGACAAAGAAGAGTATCATAAGGTTGTAACCAATGAGGTTGTACCAATGAGCACTTGAGTCGATGGCAGCCGGTGCTCAAAATAAGAGAGGCCTTGGCTTGAGACCTATGGGAATTTGGAGCCTCAGAGGACTGACTTGGCCGAAATGTTTTGGAAGGAGACGCACAGAAGGAATGGTAACCAAAAGAGACCTGGGATGTTGCGCTGACGCTAGTGATAACTATACCGCCATTGGACTGTTGCGATATAGACCAGAAGGGAGGCAAAACACGTGAGGGGACGTAATTGTGCGCTGAGAAGCATGAGAATGGAGCCGAGAGGCAAACCTCAACCAGGGACCTGAGATTGCAATTTCCGTAGAACGACCAAGCATGCAGATAATGTGTCAAACGGATGCGAGCACATAAGGCTGTTAATTATACCAATGAGAAAATCAATCGGTAGCAGCCGATCCTCAAAAGAAGAGAGGCCTTGTTTTGATGCCTATGGGCATTTGGGGACGGAGAGGCTGGAGTAGTCGAAGAGGTTAAAAACTGAGTACCACATTAGCAAAGGGAATCAAAGGAAGCTTAGGATGTTGCGCTGCCGCTAGTGATAACTATATCGCCATTGAACCGATGCGATATGGACCAAAAGAAAGGCCAAACAAGATAGGGGAACGTAATTGTGAGCTGAGATTCATGATGGTGAAGCCGAGAGGCAAAAATCAATCAGAGACCTTAAACTGCATTTTGCAAGGGACCAAGCATGCAGGTAAGGAGCCAGTATCATGAGGCTGTTTCTTATGCCAATGAGAAATGTAATCGATGCTCAAAGGAAGAGAAGCGATTGTTTAAGACCTATAGGCATTTGGAGCCGGAGGCCGGTGCGGTCCAGGAGGTTTAAGAGTGCGTGGCGCAGTAGGAATGTGGAACAAATGTGGCCTAGTATGTTGTGCTGACGCTGTGGGAACCTAAACCACCATTGTACCGATGCGATATGGACCAGAAAATAGGCCAAACAAGAGAGGGGTACGTAATTGAGATCTGAGAAGCATGAGAGTGGAGCCGAGAGGCAAAATTCAACCAGGGACCTAAAATTTCAATTTCGGTAGAAGGACAAAGCATGCAGGTAATGTACCAGACTGAGGCGAGTACAAGAGGCAGTTAATTATACAGATGAGAACATTTGCCGACGGCAGCCGATGTTAGAATGAGAGAGGCCTTGATTTGAGACCAATGGGTATTAGGAGCCTGAGAGGCCGGACAAGTCCAGTAGGTTTAATAATGAGTGTCACAGTAGCAAAGAGAATCAAACGAACGGTAGTAAGTGGCGCTGGCGTTAGAGGTACCTATCCCGTCATTGAACGGATGCGATATGGACCAAAAGAGAGGGAGACGATACTTGTGAGCTGAGAAGAATCATAGTGGAACCGAGAGGCAAAGTCAATCAGAGACCTGAAATAGCAATTTGCAGGGGTCCAAGCATATTATAATGTATCAGACGGAGGCGAGTACATGAAGCTGTTTTTTATGCCAATGAGAACTTGAATCGATGTTGAAAGGAAGAGAAGCCTTGGATTGAGACCCATAGGCATTTGGAGCCTGAGAGGCCGGACTAGTCCAAAAGGTTTAGGAGTGAGAGCCACAGTAGCAAGAACGTATAGCGACGTCTGGGATTAGGCATACAGATAATGAATCGGACGGAGACGAAAATAATGAGGCCGTTACCTATACCATTGAGAACCTTAATCGATGGCAGCCGATCCTCAGAGGAAAAGAGGCCTTGGCTTGAGACCTATAGGCATTTGGAGCCTGAGAGGCCGGAGTAGTCCAATGGGTTTAACGATGAGTGCCATAGTTGCAAAATGAATCACACGGTAGCTAGTAAGTTGCGTTGACGTTAGAGGCACCTATACCACCATTGAACCGATGAGATATGGACCAAAGGAGAGGCCAAACAAGATAGGGGAACGTAATTGTGAGCTGAGATTCATGATGGTGAAGCCGAGAGGCAAAAATCAATCAGAGACCTGAAACTGCATTTTGCAAGGGACCAAGCTTACAGGTAATGAGCCAGACGGAGGCCTATATCATGAGGCTGTTTCTTATGCCAATGAGAACTGTAATCGATGCTCAAAGGAAGAGAAGCGATTGTTTAAGACCTATAGGCATTTGGAGCCGGAGGCCGGTGCGGTCCAGGAGGTTTAAGAGTGCGTGGCGCAGTAGGAAAGTGGATCGAATGCGGCCTAGTATGTTGTGCTGACGCTATGGGAACCTAAACCACCATTGAAGCGATGCGATATGGTTCGGTTGACCTACTTGACCGTTCAAATGCCTTCGGAGGCCTCGTTAAATTTTACACCCTTTAACAATTAAACCGTCCTCACCCTTACCCGAGACGTTATTACTCTAGGCTCTACATTCCAAACCCTTTGTTCCCCTCGTCCCGAGACTTTCCTTGACATGATATCTGGCTTTTCATATGGACGCTGCCATCCCAAAAGCTTCTTATCATGACATACATTACTACATATTACTATATATTTCACTCTTTGAGCTGATATTCTAATCTAGTATCAGTGGTCTCTTTGCTTCCGACTACTGTGACCCTAATGATCAGGGATAGGCAGATATATCGGTCTGCTCACATCTCCCTGAAAACATCGTTGGCTTTTCTACTTCCCTCAATAGAGCGCTTCCCTGTCGCACTCTTTGCATTACTTTTTCAATTGGACGGATATTCCTTCGGACCTGGCTCTAATCTACCCTTGGCTGACCAGCCCCCGTTTCTGACTGCTTCCCGACATCCGAGCCATTATTACTCTATCTCCGCACTCCAAACACTCTGTTCTCCTCATCCCCTCAAGTCCTACCCGAACGGCCTCCTGCTCTCCGGATTTATCCAGACTTCTGAGAGGTAATCTCTCTTAGTTCGGTTGACTCAACTACCTGATTACATTACCTGCAGAGAATCGTGGGTTTTCCCATCTTTTGTCAACAAACATTTCCCATCATGACCCCAACGCTTATTATCGCGCTGTGCTTTCATTTTTTCAATTGGATTGCATGATCTTACTGCTCTGAGGTGATCTAGTCCCACTTACAAGCCTCTCTCTTTGAATGCTTCAATGCTACTCTGACTTAAGTGGCATGCACCATGCAGACTCAACGCACTTGTACCCCTACCCGGAGATTCTGCTTGACTCGCTCGCCCTCTATTGTTGCGGACCTTCACCTGCCTTTACTTTTACGCGTTATTCCTACGCGCCGACTAATCTAGCCTCGCGAGATCAGCCACTTGTTTCCAGTTTTACTTAGAGTTATTCCACGTTACAGACCTTGGTTCGGCTGAATCGACGTCTTGCTTACATCATCTGGAATGCTTCGTGGACTCCCTCACTCCTTATCAGTAACCCTTTCTCATACCGACCCTATTCTTTGCTTATCTCGCTTTCTCTTTTCATTCCCCTTTTTTAATCTGACGGCTAGCCTTACTGCCCTGCCGTGATGCTGTCTCACTGGACTAGTCTGTTTATCTCTGACTGCTCCCATGCTACGGAGCCTTAAACGGTATTGGCTCCGAAGAGTTAACTCTATTACCCCTCATTATTGTTATAGCCTCTTGCTTACCTGCATTTTACGATGTAGTCCCAAAGCTCCGATTAATCCAATACAGCTTAGTCGGCCTCGGATTCACTGAATTCATTTGGACTTCTGAGACTTCACTTCTATTGGTTCGGCTGACCTAATGGTGCTGTTTACACTTCTTGGAGAGCCTCGTGGGCTTTTCCACTCTTTACCAATAAACCCTTCTCACCCCGACCCTAACCTTTTCTTCTCTTGCTTTCTGTTTTCAATCCTTTTTTAATCGGACGTCCGGCTTTACTGCATTGCCGTGAGCCTGGATCACCTGCCTAGTCTGTTTCTCCTAGTCCGCTTCTATGCTACTTAGACTTACGCGTTATGCGCCCCGTAGTCTTAACATGATGTTTCCCTTAAATGTAGAGCCTGCTTGTCTTGCTCACCATTTACTGCGGGCCCCTTTCTTACCTTTACTACGTGTCCTTATCCAAACGCGCCGACTAATCAAGTCCTACCCGATCGGCCTCCTGCTCTCCGGATTTATTCAGACTTCTGAGACGTCACCGCTCTTGGCTCGTCTGACTCCACTAGCCCTTTACATTACCTAGAGAGCCTCGTGAAATTCTCCCATCCATCCTCAATAAACCCTTCTCATCCTGTCGCTAACTTATGTTTTATCGCGCTCTGTTCTCAATTGTTCTTCAACTGGCGATATGGTGATCTAGTCCACCGATCAGTTTCCTTCTCTCTGATTGATGATATGCTACTCTGACTTAAGTGTTATACGCTATACAAACTCAATGCTCTGGATCCCTTACT
>CALYDF020008882.1:0-11244 GCA_944474145.2 Dicrocoelium dendriticum
TTATCGGACTCTCCAGTCCGGGAGATAAACGGGGCCGACGATAGCTAAACTAGAAGTCAGCACCTGGACGTTTCGTTGCCAGGTTATAGGTTGGACACTCCATGATTTCTTCCAATGCTGCTCTGCGTCAGCGAAAACATCGCGTCACGGTAAACGCTCGTACGGCTTGCGTAGGAAGTGACTTAGCCACCTCAGTTAGCGCAGCGATGTTTGCTTGTCAAGAGGTACGCCCGGATAACCAAGGTCTCGACGTCTAACATAGGCGTTGCTAACGTGATGTTTCCACCACACACGAGGTATCCTGCGCAGACTAACGCTGTCAAAGGCCGAAGTCCGACACAACTCATTCGTGCAGATCGGTCAGGACTCGCCTCTGTATAACAGGACCGCGCGAACAGAGGCGTTGTATACCCTTCCCTTTACCGAGGACGAAACGTCCCAACGAGGCCTGCGCAGTAGAATGGATGTTAGCGATTTGGAGGCGACGGATGAGAGTCATTCCTCTGTGGTTGGCTCCATGTGCCAACGCGTAACGCGTACGAGGCCGGCGACATCTGGGTTGGAATTCGGTGCGTATTGCCGCCATGCAGTAGGTTGGCCACCTCGCGCTTTTTCTAGTGTGGTGCTGCGTGAACAAAAATGGCTTGCCGTGGTAAACGCTAGCATAGAGTGCCTAGGCGGTGACTTAGCCACCTCAGTTGGCACAGCAGTATTAGCTTGTCGAGGGGGAGGCCCATATTAACTTAGACACGGCGTCTAACATCGTCGTTGCAAACCTGCTGTTCCCGCCACATGCGAGCTGTTCTCCGCAGACAAATATTGTCAAAGACAGGTTGTTCCTTCTGAGAGTCTAGTTCTTGGTTCGGTGCTAGACTGCGGAGTGGAGTGGATGTTAGCAGTTTGGATGCGACGGATATTAATCTGCTTCCTCTGTGGTTGGCGCATAAGGTACGCGCAACACTTTTAAAGATAGCAACGATGATCGATTCGCCCCAATAGGATGGAACCATTTCTTCATAGCAGTTATTTGCAAACAGCGCCGATAACTGGTCGACAATTGCTTCGCCACCGTACTTGAACAGCTCCAGAGCAACTCCATCTGAGCCAGCAGCTTTGAGAGCCTTCAAATGACGAAGCTCAAGCCAGAAGTCTACGTCGGTGGGCGGTTCCTGTGAAACATTCCAAGGAGCGCAACTTGCCTGCTTGTTTGACAGGAGAAAGAAGGAGGACAACTGAGTTGAGAGTGGAAGTGCTGAGCCCAGTGGTTCATGCGCCTAAGCGGATTAGTGAATGGTAAACCAACAACCTCGCGAATAGCTTCCTCATTGCCAAATTTTCTGTGGCATGGGATCCGAATGATTTAGAAAAGTTTGCGAAAATTTCCAGTGTGAACTGCTTTCTTCACCACCGAAGCGCGCTGGGACCACCAAGTTTTGCGAGCATTACGCAGGCTTTGCTTGAGTTGTTGGTTGAGGCTGCGGCGGACTTCATCGCAGCTTGAATCCGCTAGAATTGCTCGGCGACGATCAAACAATTCCAAAGAGAAAGCAGAGATACAGACTCTCATAGGACATCCAGTGATTCCCTAATATGATTAACCGAAGGAAAGCAACGTCTTCTGTAAGAAATCCCAGTGACTGTTGACATCTGTAGGTGCGGCATGAGCGAGAGCATGTGCTAAGGAGGATCGTTTGGCCGATTGAATGGAAGGGTTATCTAGCCTATTGTTACCCAGATTATGATGCTTTGTTTTCGAGGAACCCACAAAGCGTATGCAAATGTTTGCACAGACCAGCGCATGATCTGAGTCGAGGTAGGTGGACCAAATCGATTTGCAATCCTGTACACTGACCCGCCGTCTGAATCTGCTTGCAATGTTTTCAATTGGTGACTACGCTTGTATTGACGGTGGGGGCTTCAACTGAGTGCGCTTCTCTTTCAATGCCATAATTTCGTGCTCGTGAGAAAGAGACGGTCGTCCTCACATCAAGTGAGAAGCCTATCTCCGTTATCAGAGTGATTCTCATCAAGAGCATAGCTGCCACCAAGACGACGTTCGCATGACAGCAGGCGACTGACTCATGCATTGAAGTCGCCGGCAAGCGCGACGACATCGGATTTTTCGGTTTTACTCAAGAGCTGGTGAAGTCCGCGATGAAAGTCGTCCTTAATCGATGTACAACTGCAATCGGTTGGAGCGTAGACTACGATCACAAACAAATTTTCTCTCACTGTACGATGCCTATGGCTTATACATGAACTTTGAAGTCGAAACGAACACAAACGGCTGTTAATCGAGAACCAATAGATGAACGATGTCTCAGCTTTGTCCCTCAATGCGATGGCATCACCAGTCAGAGCAGCTGCAGCAGCCTCTGTGTCGCCAGAAAAATGTAAGGAATATTTGGTCCTGAGCTCAGTATGGGACGACAACTTAACTAGGGTGCTGGAGTTCAGTAACCGAGTCTCAGAAAGACGAAAGACATCAATAGCCAGGGACTGCAGTGTACGCGCTAGACCGCTAGGCTTGTTGTCCACTTTGCATAAGGATTCCAACATTGAATGCCGCCAGCCAAAATGGAGATTGAGGACTAAGGAGGACCACTGGTCGGACTCGCTGGACATGGGCGAGACTGTCATCAGCAGTAGATTCAAAGGAATTATTGAGGAAGATAGGATTGGCGTGTGATGGAGGTACGGCCGCCGTCAGGAGTGAAGGAGCATAGAAGAACGACATAGTCGAATTAGTTACAAGATCCCTTGATCGGATACAGAGGGCTTAGAATGCAAAATCGCACGCAGCATGGTTCTATTTCCTCAAGCAACGGAAAAGCGCCACAATTCTAATGTTACTTATGTCAATATCTGACATCAAAGCCCCAAGTTCCGGTAGCCCAAGGGTTGTCTTTCTATGAACATTCAGTATACCTTGATATGTTATCAACGCGCCACAAAATCACCCATGTTGCACTACCCTGCAAGCAGCACCAGCTGGGTGATGTGTTTCCTAACTGATTCATCGAATAGACAAGATCGACAAAATAGTAAGCTATGTTAATTAACTTCTCTCTCTTAATCCTACCGAGCCCACTAATTTTTCGGACTACTGCACACTTTATCGTCTTCATCATGTAATTTGCTTTGGTGACGAAAACTAACTGGAAAATATGTGCTGGTTTTCCCAGGGCTGGATGTCCAACAGTGTCAACATCGGAACATTCCTTCACTTTGTAATATGACCAATGGATCAAGTCCTATGAATGGAAAATATTGCTCAATAATTGTCCGTTATTCTTTCAACGGTTTCTTCCTTTGTACTAACAGCCCACGTTGTAGCCCACGAGGGAAAAGTAAGCTGAGCTTTACCCAATATTTGTAGAATGCGGGACCACGGTATTACTTCGCTTGATCGTTCTTACCATACTTTCTACTTTGCATTTAATCTGTTGCAGCTGTTCTTCGCAGTTGCTTCAATTATACCTTCTTATCATAGTATTGATATCACCTATTAATTTATTCCTTAGGCCACGTTCCTGCTATTATTGCAGTGCCTTTCCTTTCATTTCTATCTCCATGCCAAAATCGGCTAGCTATCGGAAAGCTATCCTTCTCACCCTGTTTTTGATATTTTGTACAAGACCGTAATTTGCTGAGCACGCCTCGATGAGCGTATCTAGCATAGCACAAAAGAAATTTTATTTATTTATTTTGCTACTTCTCCCACCACAACATTAACTCTTCCGTTACACCGCTGCACAAGCAGTAAATCCTTACCTATAAGTAAAGGACGAAAGGAAAGCAAGTGGCCCTACTTAACCTCCAAACAACTCCGTAACACGCAATACATACTGTTCGATCAGGATGGCTAGTCGAACAACCTCTAGGCGGTACCAGCTGGGTGGTTCGGACTAATCCCATTCCAGCGAATAGTTCGACGGCAGTGTTCCAGTACGCCCTGGGTTTTCGTCTGGCAGGCGTCCTCCCTACAAAAAGCCCAAAGGTCCGTTTAACAACACCGCGACGCAGCGCATGTGACTCACCAATAAGTAAAGTCACTGCCTCTTCCACTTCCGAAGGCTCGCCACTTCACGAACGTCATCCAGTTCGAAAAGCAAGTTTAATCCCTTCATAGGAATGGCCAACACAGCAAACAAACTCACGAATTCAGTCACACTTCACAAGTTCACTCAACATGCTCACTAACGCATGCATTTATAGATATACAGACACACAAATCCAGTATGTTACCGCTTAACCTGCTATATTTTTTATACAATTAAAAAATACCGGTTTATTATCATGATCATGCCTTTGCAAGCGTACTCCGCACCGCCAAGAATGGAAAATTTCTTTATTTAGTTTTTATCTAGATCTAGAAATGTGCAGGCACTTCACTCTGCCTTAACTGGCCCCTAAGTGCTTACTACCTTATATTACCCGGCTTACACAGCTGAAGCTTTGAAGAAACATATGCAGCTATATTAATCCTAGCTTTCCCTTCTCGGTCGCATGTGCGTAAAACTGCACCAAATACACATAATCTGACCTGTATTACTCTAGACTATTTTGTTCTATCGAGTGCTATTCATCTGATTTCGGTTGATGGCTCCAATTACTTCATCAACTTTCATGTTGCTTCTCCTTCCATGAACCGCCGCCTACATCATATCCCCTATCTGAGCAGGAAAAACTTGAGAATGCTGGTGTTCTCATAGGGAACGACAGTCAAAACCCTAAATGTTCTGCCCAAGTGTACATATTGAATCCCTGATAATTCCCTAACTTTGACAACCCTGCATACGTGAGCATGTTGCACGTGTAAATAAGATCGGACAGTTTGTGGACGCGAATTCTCGGTAGCAAGAGAATTTTATATTATTAACTTATATTACCCTATCCATATAATCAGTTGTAATGGTTATTCTTGCACAAGTCTTACGTGTTGTCTAATTTATAGTAGGTCACCCATCCTTAACCAAGTTCATCGTAACAGACAACAATACATCAGCCATTTGACCTGATGCATTGTTGCCGTACAATCAAAGTGATCTACGGAAGAAAGAATAATAAGAGGAAGCATAGGGGAAAATAGTATATAGCATTAATGCCTTAAAAACATTTAGGGCCTAGGAGCCTACAGTTTCTGTCAACAACCTACCGTCAAAAACAGCTGGAGATAATGCAAAGATAAGGCGGCATCAGCGGGACAATTCCCTTGCGGCTTTCACTGCGTGCGTCATAATCAGCCCTTACCCCGAAGATATATGTTTGGCGGCATCCGGTTTCGGATTTACCAGTCACTGTGGCCAGCCACAGGACGCCTGCGCCTACAGAGTGGGTGGCTTGCACTGCACCACCCACAGTTCCAACCACAAACCCATTACCAATGTAAACCCAAAGGAATAAGACCGGAAGACATGTAAATGGGAGCCACGTTTCATCCATGGAGCCGGCCCAAACTCCTTCACAGGCAAACACAAGCACACTGTATTTGGGAAATCAAGCGCACACAATGTGGTGGCTGGACTGTAGTCCGCTCCACATTGAGTGCATGGAATCACTCTTCGAGCCTTGCACGACCACAAGGACCGTGCACCCCGTCCCCTGCAGCAACGACCAACTGTCTCCTGGAGTCAGTATGGATGAGGTAGTGGATAATTGACAGGTAGGCACCTTGTCAACAAGCACATCCAACGGAGCCACACCGGGGATGTAAAACAACAGCCAATCACTTGAAATGACATTATCAACTAAAAGATATCTGTTAAAGAACACGGCTATGCAGACATATCTCTTCTTTAATTTAGCATATGAAGCATGTTGGTTAGCATCGAATCCGAGATAAGTACAAAATGTCCGCCAATTACTCAAAAAATACTAGAGAATACTAGAAACGCAAGTTAACGAAGATAACCACAATTAGCATAAGCAACCTGGCCAGTTAATAGAAGATTATTCAGCTAGGCAGAACAAACCAAATAAAGTGGAAGAAACCTACCCCGCTTAAAAGACCAAGTCTAAGCCCAACTGCCGTGAAGAATCATCATGAATGCAACATCAGTCTCTGCATGGAACACCAGGCAGATAGCACGGCAACAAATACACAATAAACACGCAGTCCGACTGGGAAACGACAACAGTCGCGTCAATGATTCTGACTACTAGCCATGTCCTGTAATGTCTCAAGCCAAACATAAGGCGGGTCAAGTAGGCTCCATCCTGGAAGGTGAGACGGACAAGCAAAATCCAGTTTTATAGTCGGAAACACCTAGTGCACAATGATGATGTCAGACTCCACGTCTACGGCAACACGGGTACTCACCTCTGTGAGCTTGTTTGGTTGCGATAACTGAGATAGGTTGGACACGTCCAAAGTATGCCTAACGAACGACTACCACGTCGCACGCTATTTGGGCTCTCAGCGCCGCATTGGAAGAGTTCGCATGGAGGCTAGTCGACCAATTAGGTAAAGTGTATAAATCACTGACATCATACCTAGCCACTGCCGGCCACTTAGGTCTAGCCATATAGGGACGCAAGAATGAAGTATGTCCGTGGCTTACAATGCTCGTGACAATGGCTCAAAATGGGATAGAATGGACGCAGTGCACCCAAGTATGTGTAACCTTTCGATTTCAAAAGCATAAACTAAAAGAAGAAAAAAGGAAGATGACGTGTGAAGACAGACAGAAAATCATGTTATTTCTTTTCCACTCATTATTGGATCTTACTTTCCAACTGTCTTACTTTCTATGTTTCCTTAAATTCCTAACTCCACAGTTTTGATTGGCTTGATGTGAATTCATTTGGCGCTGCCAAGTTAACTTTTGCCCGCATCGAGCTTTGCACTACCTTACGTTTGGCAATCGAACAACTGCCCCCCTCGTTGTCAAGGCATACGGAGTGCCTGCCGAAGCCAATGCAAAGTATTCAGTGCTATCCGTTGTTCTGAAGAACTAGCCTGATTATCACTGCCTAAACTCTCTTACTCACATCTCCGTTGCGAACACTCGGCCTCTATCCGATACCAACAATGCTTCGAAGACAACGATAATCAAAGACTCGAAGGCGCCGCAGATCGAGTAGGACAACCATCAAGGTGGCCTTATAAACACGGCCATACAAATGGAGGGTGACTCCATTCTGATGCAATTAATGTCGCAGCTTCGACAAGGCAGCCCTAGCTTTTGTAATACCTGAACTGACATCAGTGCTTATGCGCCCATCTTAACTGATGCGGATACCAGGGTAATGGAACTGATCAACCACCTTGAGATTCTCACTATCAATGGTCAATGGAACATTGAGTGTTTGGTGCTCCTATTACAACACCTTGTGCTTTAAAGGTGCAAGGCGTATGCCAAGTGACGATACCATTCTACAAAGGTTAAGGACGATTGATTTGGCCATCCCAACATCGATAAAAAAGCAAGACAATATCGTCCGTACCATTGAGATCAGCAAGCGTTCTACAAGACAGCACCTCGACACCTGCATCATGAGACTCCTCAAGGAAGCACACCATGATGGACACTACGAAGAATTTGAACAAAAATGTGGAAAGTGGACATTCCAGCAAAATGCCATATGTCGGAATGAGATCCGACAAGTCACCGTAGACGCTGACGAGGCATGCAGTGTCTGAGTACAAGACACGTAAAATGTTCACGTATTTCATGGGAAGACGTTTCAGAACAAGCATCTCGAATGGAACGGATAGATCAACTAAATCGAACACCCTTTGGAGTCCAGAAACGCAGCCGTTGTCCGTCTACAATACCTGGGGTCCTGTTCTAGCACCTATCGCAGCTAGCATATGTGGCCAATACAGCCATGTCCTGAGAGGAAGCTTACTTGCTGTTCTCCAATCTGGGATACTCGTTCCGTAGTGAGGCGATAAAAGTGGAGTAAGGTTAATACTTTGTCATCACTGGCATTAGGCTAATACCCCTGTGGTTAGCATAGTCTGTTCGACTGTCTTTGTATATTACAACTATGGTCGATTCAATCCACTTAACCGGCCTGGTCTCTTAATTCCGGACCTGTTGGAACAGGGAGATCAGTGTCTTGCAGAGGACATCACCATCACCCTTAACTAAGGTGGGTGCGAGGGAGTCCGGACCAGCATCTCGAAAAGGCTTAAGGGTTGCTGTCGTATTTCAGACCTCAACCTCTGATGGAGCCACTAAACTAACCGCCTTAGCTAATTCTGCATCAAGTGAATAGGTAGGGTTGGGAATCGGGGGGCTAACTGAACTGATCTCGAAAGTACTCCACCAAAGGAAGCATACGGCACTTCTTATTGTGTAGTATGGCACCAGCTCTGTCGCTGATTATCTCAATAACGTCTGGTCACCTGGGAAAACTAGTGCGGGCGTGTTGGAACAGCTTGAGATACTTTCCTACAGCTCCCGCCTCCTCCATTTCCTCAGCTCTACTGGTCCACCAGGCTTTTTGTCAAAACGTGAAGTCCGCTTTATTTCGCGTCTAATAGTCAGTCCAGTTACCTTGTGCTCAGCATCATCACGGAGTTTTCTCCTGTATTCCAACTGGTTCACTTACCTCTCGGAGATTCAGTGACTGGCGCAGTAACGATTAATATTACCGCAAACACAGACTCCTGCGTCGCGCATGGCGGCCGTGATCTAATTTCACTGAAGCTCAGTATCAGTAGGATCATCGAAAAGCTAAGATAACTTCTCGGTTGCCAATAGAGGGAAACAGCTAGTACCTATCCAGGCAAACTTCCTGGAAAAGTGAAGGCGTACCAAGAAATGAGCAAAGTCTATCCAGGCATTCCAGAACGAACGACAGTTCAGGATGAAACCGCACCACCAGTAACTTATGGCATTGCAGTCTGTTTGGGCCCATCGCTGGCTGGCTATAGGTAGACGCCAAGTGGCACTTCGGTGCCCACTGTGACTAAAAGCGGTGCTACTAAGGAACAAAAGCTGCTCCCCATACAGCTATAACAGACGCTTACTGTTGTCCGTACGGTCGGAGTTAAGTTCATACATACCACCTAGCAGAGCTTTTGCAAAACTCAGACTATCTACTTGCGCATTTATACCCCCTGCAAGAACTATGATATCTGAACTGGTAGCATCGCGTAGCAGAGTGTGCAGTCGGTAGGTGTCCGAACGTGTCCTTGGCAGCATAAGAACTGCGGTCGATGGGGGCATAAGCGGAAACCAAAACAAACAGCGGCTCGTAATAGTTAATGAATCAACCTTAGTTGATGTCGCCAAACGGGATGCATACAAATGGCTACTCATGGGAATCCAATCAAAAACGATTACTCAGCCTTGGAACAGAGAACAGTGTCCAACCCAGCCCGACTTGTGAGTGCCGCATCAAGGTCTCCGGATAGTTGCAACCAATTGGCGAGAGTACAAGCCAGGTACAGGTTGTTCGACAACCCCGTGAGGCTCCTTGATAGTAGTTTCGGACAAACAACACAAGTCAATACCCAGAGTGTCCAACATGCGTGCGAGTACAGGCTGTTGACCTGTTTGGCTAAAGGTGCAAACGTTGAAGGCAGCCAGAGAAACAGGATAGTGCGGCCATATAAGCGGCATTTGGTGATTGGTACACAAAGGGTTTCGTCGGAAGATAGTTGCAGGCGAAAGAACTCCAGTGGCGCTGCGTTTGAAATTAGTTCAACTGGTAACTATAGAGGGAAAGCTAGTAAGGGGGAATGAGAGAAGAGTAAGAGCAATATGTGGAAAGGAAAGAATAAAAGCGCCAGCAGTAGCCAGTCTTCGTTTCCCTGCCATGCTGTATGCAGCAGATAAGGTAATCCTTGATAAGCTGCGCGACGGCTGATGCAGGATGTGGTTGCAGTTTGAAGTAATATTCATGGTTGTACGTGGACTAAGATTATACTAGAGCGCTCGGACTTAGACAGAACGCTTAGGATCCTCAGCCAAAATCTCTGGCTTAGAAGCCTGTCCGCAAAGCAACGAAGAGATAGGTATGATTTGGTCTTACATAAATGCACGCAATCCTATTTCCAACTCTTAACCTGGAGGACCAGGAGGCTAAGTTATTCTGACCTCTAACCACTGACAAACTTGGTAAGAGTAGATCTCACGGGGCCCTTGAACCCTACTCATCATAGTTCAGTGGGTCGACGAGATACGTAAACTGTCGCATCACGTTAGGGCTCAGTCTTATTGCGACGAATACCAAGTTCCCATTGGTCGGAAGCAGAATAGGCCCGCGCATTTTTCTGTGTTCTGGTGGTAGTTCCGCCTAGTTCATATCATGTTGGAACAATAGTCCTCCAGTGGTCGTGTTTCATAGTATTGTAGTCGTGTGCTTGTATCCTTATATAAATAATCAATAGGTTTCTTGACGATGCCACAAGCTGTCGTTTGAAAGGAGAGATTAGAAAATACCACAATCATTTCACGCTCTCGTACAATTCCAAGTCGATACACTAGTGTGTAATACGAAACAACTTGGATTCGGCGATAATTTTTTAGCCTGTCCATACAGTATTCTTTAGAACCCCAAGAAAAATGTTCGGGTTAGTAACTGTGAGCCAACATGGGATTAGCAGATTTTCATTTAAGCTATATACATTTATTTGTAATCTATTTATTTATTTATTTGTAATTTTGCCGGATACATTGCGTATTTTTCTGAGGTGTTACCCAGCAGCTGTGATGTCCCATTCATATCAAATACGTTTTGGTTTATCCCGTGCACATCAATAGCAAGCTTGAACTTATGCCATGTGCAGTATGTTTTGATGTCTCTTGGAAGTCTCTTCCACGCTTCAGGTATGCTTCCGTACCCTGTTTTCGGATCTAGCGTTTTATTACTGCATCTAGAGTTAGTTTACTGGACCTATTATTCTCCTGTGAGCTATCCAGGTCTCCTGAGTAAGAACCTCAAAGTGGTGACCAACTCAGTGTAGTGACGTTTCAAGGTCGGAACCTGTTAACATCATCATCTCCAGACATGTCAGCTTTCGCAACAAGCCTGCAGATACAATAATCACTGATGTTAGTCACCACTCCACAGGGTGTAGCCGGAATGCGTACATCATATCCAGTTATGTCAGCTTCCGCAACAAGCCTTCAGATACAATAATCACTGATGTTATTCACCACTCCACAGGGTGTTGCCGGAATGCGTATCTATATTCACAACTATACAACGCTACAAACTATATACGCTGGCACAATAGTCTATGGTACATCAGCAGTTCGTTGCTTGTCACGTCGCCTGAACGAT
>CALYDF020008883.1:0-11237 GCA_944474145.2 Dicrocoelium dendriticum
CCTACAATATGTTATAGACTTCGGCCATCCTGGAGTGGCGCTGACCATTAGTCCTGCGTCAGGACGCTCAAAAAGAACTATAAAATCGAACATGAATATTCAGTAAGCATGTACGTCAGCAGCGCCCGTTTAGTTCTGCAAATAAAATGGTTGCACAGTAAAAAATACACACAGAAAATGATAGTCACAGTACTTGCGATTGTATAACAATACCACAAATCGCAGTGCGCGAGTGGAGTACCACTGCTCGTTTATTTTGTAACATGGCTCTATCAGATTTGCTCATTGCTCAGCCCATAGCAGCATACATGCATTAGTTACATTGGGTGAAAATCCGGGGGGGGGGGCATTGATGCGTCACTCGACAATTCCGGTGTGGCTTCTCCATGTCGTAGGTTATCCACCGCACCTGTGCAGCAACCGCGAAGCACGCGCGACACAGAAGAGGATGACCGAGGATACGCAGTACGTGTGCAAGACACCGCATCGGACGCAGCGGGAAGCGCTCCTCCGGCGAATGGCTGCCTCCACCAAAGCCACGCTGTCTAACATACACCTTGGTTACGTGGTGCAGCGGCCACACACGGGCAATCAACCAGAAGCAACGGTGCTCAAAAACAGAGAGACGGCGCAGGTCGGCGATACGAACAGGCCAAGTCTCGCAACAGTACAACAGTACAGCTCGGACAGTCGCACAATAAACCCGTCCATTGATGGATATACCGATATTATGGCGGCGTCACAAGTGCTTCAGCTTAGAGAAAGCGAGGCGTGCTCTTGGGATACGCAACGAAATCTGGTCTCCAATAGCTTCATTGGCTGTGATGCAACTACCCAGGTAGGCAAAACTCTCCGTAACCTTCAGACTCTCACAACCAAGATTGAGTGCAGGTACAGGCATCTGAAAGTTTTGGGAAAGAGCTTTACACTTGGATGGAAGTAGTCATCCCACATTTTGACTTTTCAATCGCAAGTTGGACGGCCTGTGGACCGTCACCCAGCAAGAGGATATCATCAGCGTAGTTCAAGTCAACAGCTCGGCTACCTGGGGGGAGCTCAACGCAAGCGCGTTTAACGAATTATGCAGAGCATTCTTTAGGACTTCCTCAATGACAAGGTTATTAAGATAATTGCACCTACATTGTTCCGGAATATCCCGGATGAAAGCTTCAGCCAGAAATTACGTATATTGGCCTTTCATTAACAACGCTATCCATGATTGTGTCCACACATGCAGCATATGTGCATCAACAGCCGAACTTCCAAGCAAATCCATCCAACCCTGAATGCAGCCTTTAAGCCATGGGAGAGAATTTACCCTGATTTCTCTGGTCCCAATCAAGGCCATTTTTTGAATTGTGATTGATGCATATAACAACTAACCGGACGTATACCTGATGTACACAAATCCGATAGCGGCCCCGGTACGAAAATTACAACATTTATTTGCACAGTTCGGTTCAGCAACTACCTCGGTTTCCGATTACGGTTCGCAATTTATCTCCTACGGCGTTGGTGCCCTTTGCCAGTGTAATTGTAGCAAGCACTGTCGGTAGCCTCCGGAACATCCATAGTCCAACGGGTAAGCAGATTGATTAGTAGATACCATCAAATGTCTACTTCTAAAGCTGTGGGGGAAGGATCTACACTGGATATCATACACCTGTTCCAGTTAATTAATATGGCCTACGCAAAACCCCAATCTACCAGGCGGCAGATACCCGGCGGAAGCAATGTTCGGGCGTGAGACACGTCCTCCAATTAATGTACTACTCTCTAAGTTCACGGAACGGCTACTGACGCCAGGAGCGAACAAATGTTTTCTACTAGGGGAGCCGGTGTACGCGTTGGATGCATGGTCAAGCCACCAAACCTGTCAACCTGCAGTGGCACGATAAAGAATATGCTTTGTGCTGTACGTGGTGACTGTCGGAACGTTGTCTGTCATACGGCACGTTTAGCAGTGACATAAACGACAGATCGAACAAGCAATGACTTCTACTTTCGAGTTGTCGGACACATTGGAGCTACCAAAAATACTGCGGCGTATTGAACCGACAGAGACATGCGCAGGGCCATGCGACAGAGTCACTGGGAGAACTACGGGACCTACTAAACCTATACAACTTCACAGGTGAACCCAGCGCTTCATACATTTGTGTCTGGAGAACGTTTATTCAAAGCGAGAGATGTTACAATAGACAATTTGGCGCCTTAAAAGTGCATGGTCTTCCCACACACCGGACCGTGAACTTCACTCTCATCCAATGGTCCACTGTGGTTCATATCCATCAGGCCGCCTGGAGTCGAACACTCACATCATGACCTTTGTAGTCGGCTGTGTTGTTGGTTCCATGTGACTTGAGAACTGGTCCATACACTGTCCGGTGCGGTGAATGTCTTTTTTCTGACGGCCTTAAGCCCCATTAACGGCAATCATAATACTTCGGTGAGCGACTACGCAGGATCGAGTTTGCGTGCCGTTCCTGGACGTATGTCCGGTTTAATGAAGGTGCATTAGAAAATCGTAGACTGTGGGAAGAATGCGTGGCTCCGAAACAATGTATTTGGATCTGATGGACTCATGTGGTTCAAAAGCAATGGACAAGTGTACACCCTAGACGTCCTGTGAAGTCCTCCTAAAGTTTCCTGAACTTGTGTTATTGTTCAAGCCTTCGGTAGGTACCTTACGCAGAGATTATTGTGTAGCTATTTGGGATCTTACAGACAGTCGGTTTTTTACGTGTTTCATAGCTGCAGTTACATGTTGCGTTGTTACCCCATGTGTTACTGGCGTGCTATAATGTCATCATCATCGTCATCATACACGTTAATTTGAGGTGGGAAACACTTCAGCTACTGTGCCTCAATACATAGAAAAAAGAGAGAAAAAGCAACTGGTGCTAGCTGGCTGAGTTACCGGTAACTGATGCGCATCGTTGGGTTAGCTACCAGCCGGCCGCTCTGCACCAAAATAGTACTATGCAAAATTATAAAATGCTAAATAATGTGATCTTGGTTAAAGGGGAAGGCTAAGTGGGTTGGGGTGGGACAAAGGAACGCACAGCGCGAACACCACTGAGGTCGGCTCGTAGCCATATCAGCAAGTGTGTCCAACCAAAGGTGTTCATCGTCTTTCGGACCCCAAGCAGGGAGCCGAGACGTTCCAGCACAGGCCAGCTCAGAAGTGAGGGACTTCATTCCTCTTGAGCAAGTCATCGCCTGGCCACCCCTCCTCTTCTTGCATCACGCCCCCGGAGCGAAAACAACACACGTCGCGGGAGTCGGTGGGTGGACATGCGTAACACCTGGCCGAGCCATCGGAGCCTGGTGCGTGAAATAACGGTGCTGAGCGGTTCAGTTCCGTTTCATGTGCCGTAAACAAGGCGTCGAACACGCTTGTTGCTCACGCGGTGTTCCCACCAGATGGGAGCTAATTTACGAAGGCCCCGATTGTTGAATGTAACTAGCCTCTTCCGGTCCGCTGCATTAAGCGGCCAGGTTTCACAACCGTACAGGAGGGTCGCACGTACTGCTGCATTGTACACTTTACCCTTCAGGGCAAGATTGATGCAGCGCCGGCGCCATAAGTGGTGAAGGTTAGCAAAAGCGCCCCGAGCTTTTGCTACAAGGTTCGTGATCTCATCTTCAACCCCACGGGCGCTGGTGCAACTTCCCAGGTAGTTGAAGTTTTGAACGACTTTAGCTGATCCTCAACAAGGGTCAGCGTAGGAGGCGGTCCAGTCCAATCTTGGAGGACGCTTTGCACTTCCAGGGTGCAAAGCAAATCCCGAAGTGACGGACAGTTAGTGCTAATCTGTCCAGTGCCGCTTGGCACGTTTGTGAGCTGTCACAGATGAGGGCAATATCATCAGCATACTCTAAGACAAGAAGTCGTTCTCCTGGGAGTAGCTCCACACCTTCTAAGTCGTGCCCTGTGGACGCGATGTCCATGACTTTATCAACAGCGAAGTTGAAGAGGAAAGGTGACAGCGGGCATCCTTGTCTCACGCCGCTGAAGATATTAAAGGGAGACGACAACTTGCCGTAAGCCCTCACTCTGCCCGAGCTACGTGCATATAATGCTCGGATAATATCCACATATTTCTCAGGTACACCTTTCCTGAGTAGACAGTCCCAAAATGCACGTCTATCCACCGAGTCGAATGCATCTTTGATATTGATAAACACGAGAACGTTGGGCCGCCAATATTTGTGACGGTGCACCAACAACTGACGCAAGGTGAAGATGTGGTCAATGCAGCCACAACCTCGACGAAATCCAGCTTTCTCTTCACGAATCTGGCTTTCACGAGTGCCAGTCAGTCTGTGGAGGATGACAGAGTCAAGCAATTTGGAGGCGATGGAGATCAGACTTATGCCTCTATGACTGCCGCATTCCGTTCGTGAGCCTCATGTGAGAATTGGGACTATGACGGAGCGGCTCCAGTCGGTAGGGACAGTTTCCTGCTCCCAGTTTCACTAGTAACCCTTATATATCATTCACAAGAGCAGGTACCCGCCTTTGAAGAGGGCTGGAGGAAGGTCATCAGGTCCCGCTGCTTTATTGAACTTCAACGGTCCGATCGCACGTTGGACTTCTGAACGAGAGGGTGGATCCAAAGAACAGCCCACGGAGCGGAGTGATCAGTGGCCGGCGAGAAATATTACCATTCTGACCGATTGAAATTGCCTTTCAAATTGCTCAGCCTAACGCTCTAAGAGTTTCGATAAATTGTGGATAGGCTGTCGACTCTGGTCACGTATTGTTTCACTAACACCAGGTCTCCTGCTGCCCGTTTCCCGTACCAGACGGAATAACTTACGATAGTTAGCAACGCAGCGGCCGTTTCCAACTCTGATGCACGATGAGACCCCCAGGATTCGCGGTCTCTCTTCAGGCTAGCACGGGGTTTCGCCGGATTTCTTTGCGAGTTTCATTGTGTTCGCTTCCAGCCGGAATATGCAGGCGAGCATCTATAATTTCCAGAGACTGCGAAGTGACCCAATTTCCATGTTGGCGATTAGACTTACCACATGAGGATTTGGCTGCTGCTTGTAAGGTTTGGTGAACATAAGACCAGTCAGCTTCAGTCGTATCCAGTGAGTGCTCACTCAACTCGCATATCAGCGTACTTTGATAGGCTACCAGAACAGCTGATTTCGCCAGTAGACTGGTGTCTATGCGCTCACATAGTCATCGTGGGCGTCCGCCAAAACTCATCCGCAGGTCAGCACATACAAGTGTATGGTCGGTACCCACACATGTGCTCCAAATCGATCGACAGTTCTGGACGCAGCCTCTCCATCGGTAAAGTATCGCAATGTGATCGATTTGCGTCCATAGCTGGTTCGAGGCTGGTGGGCGCCAAGTCACCCTCCGGCGGGTGCTGTGTCGAAAATTTGTGCTCTCAATAAATGAGCGATCATCCTTACACAAATGAAGTAACCGCTCACCGTTATCATTACGGGAGCCTATACCATGTTGGCCGCCCAGATGCAGCTAATTAATGGATAATTTTTCAACTTGAGTGTTCAGATCCCCGGCCAGCACTACAGTGTCCGAGCTTCTTCTGTGGCTACGGAGCTCGTTCATTTGACGACAGAAGTCGTCTTTTACCGAGTCATCGCTACAGTTTGTCGGTGCATAGGCAGCGATAACGAATAGACAACTGTTAGTCCCACGCGAATTCGAAGTTTTGAACGTGCCAGCCAATCGGACTGCACACATCCGGCTACTGATTCCGATCCAGTCAACCAGAGTAGCTTCAACCCGAGGACTTAGGGCAATACCAACACCAGCACTGCCGGTGCGCAAAGCTGCGTCGTCACCAGATAGGCGCAATGAGAAAACACTGCTTGCGTCACCTGAAGGGGATCGCAGAGTGAGTACAGAGCTCGAGTCTTGCAGGCGGGTCTCCGATAAGCAGCAGATATCGTTGGGGAGAGTCTCTAATGTTCGGGCAAGTGCTGCCTGTTAACCGATCTGAAGCAATGTGCGGAAGTTGAGGCATGCCAATCTGAACGAGGGTCAAGGGCTCCAAATGGAAGCCGATGAACTGGAATGGGCCTCTCGCTTGAACATGGGCCTATTGACAATGCAGGAATGACGTTCCGCGTTCACCTGTGAGTTGCAACTAAAAGACAAGAGACTATTGAAGCAAGGTGAGGAAGGGCCGAGAATTGGGGGTTGAAAACAGGGGGGATATAAGTAAAGTTGGAACGGGACGATAAGGGTGAAAAAAGCGCGTGAAGGGGAATGAGAATACGAGAAGGCTTGATCAGTAGCATCCAAACCCCGATGCAGCAGATGGGGCCCCGTTGATTATCCTCTGCGGTGGCCAGAGCTTCAGAAATTTGTGTGAAGTGGGTTTCATTGTATTGCGTGGGCAGGATACTTTCAGGTTGCCCACGCCTAGGCAGGAGAAGGATTTGGGTTCTCAACCAAAGCCTTTGATTCAAAAACCTGACCGCAAGGCAGGGGTTTGTCGTTGGGTTACAAGGAATCCGTTTTAAGGAATAAGGTGCCACCCTTATTCCAACCCCCAACCTGGAGGACCAGGAAGCTGAGTTTTTCTGGCATCTAACCATTGACCAATTTGGCATGAGTGGCTCTGAAGGTGCAAAAGCACTACCCAGCATAGCTCAACGGATCACTGAGGCACACAAACCATCACACCACGGTAAGGTTCAGCCTCATTGCGATGGATGCTGTGATATCCTTTTATCTGTATGCGGTTGCTGCGTACATATTCCCGTGTACACCGCATTTGACAACAATATCTGAGTCTGCCTGCTTTTTGAAAGCAGCCGGTGAAGCATTTAACGCCCCCTGCAATTGCGTTAGGACCATTGTATGCGAATTTGCACTAGTCCCTCTACCGTTTCTCACTTTGGTTCTAGCCCGCCTACAGGTATACCTGCTGACATCTCGGCTGTGTGAATACCCTCTGGGTGGAATCTCCCAGCCGTGTAATCACAAGCACAGCGGTGACCATACGTGCCGTCGGTATACTACTTTGACTCCTTCCAATCCCTCACAGCTTGCCCGTTATGAGTGGTTGTACCGATACTTCTGTCTCATTTGTTTGAGTAGGTACATAAATCCCGCGTCACCCTGATGTACCATGCCATAACTGTGACCGGATGACGGCATATGGGCTATGTGGACATAAGTGCAACCCGAATGTAGGATATCATGTTTACGAGCCCGATAACACCATGAAAGTTACCGCTCAGACCTATGTCCACACATCCTAGTTACAGAATGAACAGATGGATTGAAATTACTTCTTCCGGGATTCCAGTTGCACTAATCGTGATCATTTGTCGTCGGTCTATCTATGTAGCCACCGCACTGACTTTATACACAATCTAAATATGTGACAGCAACTGCTGATTCCACTAGATCACAACCTGTTACTAACGCAGCAGGAAAGAATTACCATGGTAACTTACTCGAAGTATCTCCATGTCCGAGGAAACCACGCAGGACTGGAAGCAATAACAACTGAGTGCCACTCTGCACCCTCACTTAGGTTGGGCCAACAAATATTTGAAAAATATAACCAACAGCGACAGTTATAGTGCAACTTATCAGTGATGTTGAAGTATTTACAGATCAAGTAGACGTAAAACAGCGGCACACTTTTGCCCTACATGATGCACCATTTGTTGACAGGGGCTCAGCGTCACGCAAGCGCGTGCTTCCACAACAACTTTCTCCAAAAATTTCACCCTCCAATCCGTCTTGCTCAGAACACCAGCTGGATCTCCTTGTAGCATTCCTCCATATCTCCTCCTCATTTCTTGTTTGACGTAGGTTTTAATGACTTGCCAAAGCCCCTTAAATGGGGTTCAGTTGTGGAGAATACGGTGCGAGTCGTAGCAGTGTTCCAGAGATGTAAGCTTCCACTTGAAAAATACGCTGCATATTAGTGTGACATGGAGCGTTATCACAAACAAAAACACAGCTGTCAGACAAATGTCTACCATCTGTATCAAACATCTGCCGCAACCAGCGCGCACATTTTTCCTTATTGTAACTGCCTCTTAGAACGGAATACCCCAGCAATCCGTCCGCGGACATTGCGCTTAGTAGGTGTAAATTTTGTCCCCGACTGTTGAACACCGTACACTGTGCACGAGTGCCGCGTGCCGATCGACCACTTGTGCGTGCGCAGAACAGATTGAAGTTTGTCTCATCCATCTATACTGCTTGCCGTCGTTCAGCCTCCAAACTCATCAGTGTCAGCACCGGGAGGATAAACTTAAAGACCAACAAGGTCTAGTGGAAAGGTTTTGCTCCAATCCCAAACTGCTATACAGACACGCAAACAACTTGCGCCGTGTTAAGCGCGGTATTCCTGCTCTGAACACAGCATGCGAGTTAGCCCAAACCGCACAAGAGGCAGCCAACATCTTTAGACAACAATTTGGCCGTACCTTCCAAAGCGCGCAATCATCATACATCATGCCTAAGCAGATAACGCCGTCATCAGGGCTTAATCACATAACGTTCACCTCGGCAGCTGTACAGAAGAGGCTGATGTCTCTGCGAAACTTCAGCTCCCCGGGTGCGGACGGCATTTGTCCGAAGGCGTTGAAAGTTGCTGCCATGAGTTTGGCAGGACCACTAGCCATCTTCTTTCAACGATGTCTGAACGAGTTACACGTCCCCACGATGTGGAAGCACGGAAACATCACGCTTATCTGCAGAAGTGGTAGCCTTGCTGAACCAACAAATTATCGCCCGATAACACGGATGCAACATTTTTCCAGTCGTCGCCCTCCTCATAGGTCTTCAGTATAATAGTCTTCACGTCAGACGGATGATGGATGCGCGTTCCTCTTTGTTCCATCGCGATTAGCTTAAACCGAATGTAACAAAACAATGAAAAGCTAATAAAAGACAAACCTGGCATCGTTAATCGCATCTTTCGAAAATGCTCGCTGTTGCATCGTACACCTATCTGCACGCAAAGTCTGGGAAAACCAGAAGCGACAAGTTGGCTGGCCAGATGGCGAATATGCCATCACTATACCATTTCCGAGTCAAGTTAGTTAATAGAGGAAGCAAATTGGTTCGTAAGCATTTTCAACTTGGTTCGTAAGCAGTTTCAACTTGGTTCATAAGCAGTTTCAAGTTGGTGCGTTTCAAAGTTTGGCTAAGGTGCACACACGCACCGACGAGTATCTTCCTCATTGGCCAGACACCGTCGGCCAACAGGATGCCGTGTGTCAACATAAAGCAGGTGTTCTCAAACTTTTCGGCACGTGCACCACTTTGTAGTGCAACCTAGCACGACGGACCCCTGAGCTTTCCTTATCCACAGAACTACGCTTTAATAACATAAGAATGAGATGGAGTTCATCGCTGTACACTGAAGTTGCACAGTTGTTCATTTGTGTTGGCAAAAGTGAAGGCTGTTGAACTTTCATGCAAATGCAACTATATTAAGGCCTAGTACCTTGGATAAAATTCGTTCCGACATGCAGCGCTGATTTGTTTGATACTAGGTGTTATTGAGGAAAGCTATAACCTCGGATCTCGTCACGCTTTAGGTCTGTTTCGGTACTCTGTTTTGTATAGATATAATACGAAATGCAATCTCACATAGCTAAGTTGGGGCAAATGGGAGAAGCACGGCGATAGCTATCTACCATGACAAGGTACACATCGTTCGCTTTGCATCAGAAATCACACAGAAACAGCCTGTGAAAAGCTTTTTGAAAGGAAGAGTCTTAGGTCATCTCCACGCATTTTGTATGCATGGCCGGATACGTTTCTCGGTTCTGCTGTCAGCGCAATACGATAACTAACGATGTAAGATGCTTCCGTAGCTTTTTCTCCCGTCTGCGACGCGTAAGGCATTGACGTTTGGGAGTTCAATATTTCATCTCGCATGCACTGTAAGTACTTTTTCTGTCTTTACAGTCCGTATGAATTTTTTCAAATGCCACTGCATTTTAATAGGCATCATGTTCAGAAAAACTTTGTTACACAAGTCACCTTGCGGACGATTACTGAACTCCATAAATCCAAAACGAAGATAAATGTTTTTGTATTTCCGCCTCTTACTCACTGGTACAGAGGATCCGGGTGGCACAGACTTATATTGCATCACATCAGGTAGTACAGAAACATCGCACATCTCAGTTGCTGCATGCTCAGGAGGCACATTGGATGGCCCAACTACTACTACATCTGAATTCGACAAAGAATATTCCTGTGAAACGTTTAGCAGTCTTCCATTCTTCATTTCATGGTCCCTGTTGATGTTACATGTATAACTACCACAATGGAGATAAATAATTAAGGACAAGAGTCCAAAACACACCAGGAATTTGGTTACCATGATAAGTTGGACTTTGAAAGAAGTATCGTAGTGAACGAAAGTGCCACCCTTTTGTAATGTCGCTGATGTATTTTCCTTCGAGTTCGCAGAATCGGCTGAGCACATTCGTTAAACACAGAAATATCCACGCTTTCCTTCTGAACTTCCATGGACGCGATCCCGCAAACGAGCCTCTCCTTCCAGTTTGCTTATTTTTCGGAGAATGGTAACACTTGAAATGACCGCAAACTTGAGCCCTATCATATGGCATACTTCTCGCTGCCCCTCGAGGGACATAGATTGGGTTATGTGAGCTTGAGCGCACGTAGAACGACCCATCCAGCCACTGCCCATGACATCACGGTGAAATTAACACACGATGTTTCTGAACTTGGAAAACCTCGTTCGCTCACATTTTAACTCCTAGCCAAAACAAGCTTCCTCGTTGGAAGAGGTATGTTTCCATGGGCAATGCACAAGATTATAATGTAAACCGTTAGATTTGATTTAAAAATTTTCACAGCATGTTTGTCATAAATTTGTGAAATAGACTGATCGCGTCCATAAAAGTTCCTAATAGAATTGTAACACTTTGGGAGATCATGCGGATTCCCTGAACGTAGCCCACGTACCCCCTGGGCATCCGCGGACCACCCTTTGAGAAACAGTATTATAGAGATTCTTATACTCATAAATTATGCCCATTCAGAAATGAGGAGAACAATTGCGAAGAAATTTCTTTTCCATAAATATCATCAAACGCTACAATTATGAAGCAGATAACTGAAAGTTGCAGTAAGCTATTGCTAGCTGTGTACAAGGACAAGGACGTCAGATGATAGGGGAAACAGTTAAACTGGGAACTTATTACGTACAGCAATCAATAACTGATTCAAACGA